>OY755237.1:17096322-17122338 GCA_963576725.1 Azorinus chamasolen
CGATTGCAAATGGAAGTTGCGATCATCATGTGTTAGTAGTTGCGATAATGTATGTCATACAAAGATAGCCTTATTTGTTGTACACTAGTATATGTGTGTGTAACTTTCAGTCTAAACTGTCCAATGAAAATGTATTTAGAATTTTAGATCACTATTCAGGCACTCCTAAATATATCAGAAAGATAAATAATACCCCGATATCCTTATGACCGTAGATTCCGAAGAATACTAAATTGCGGTTCCGCGTTAAAATCGCATTAACGTAAATAACACCCGTAGTTTTAGACATCGACATGTCGTCGTTGAAACAGACCCCGTTAACTTGTAGCGGCCACACCCGCCCTGTCGTTTTCTTGTCATTTAGCGACATTACACCATTCGGTTATTTTCTCATCAGCGCTTCTAAAGGTATTGTTATCAATTTTGGTGATAAGCTTTAAATATTCGCGAGTCTGAAGTGCTACGGCCAGACTCGACCAAAACAAATATCACATCTGGTTCTGTAACTGGTGTATTTAAAACGCATACTGTTTTTCTATTAATACCTATTAGTACTGCTTCACATCCTTGCAGGTAATATGAACAGTTGTGTACCTGTTAATTTAACCCTTTCCCAGTTCTATGTTTATTACAAATTTCAATACCTACTGAATATTCATGCGTGAAAACACGTTTGTATGAGGGAGAGGGTTAAAAACATTACCCCAGGACTTAAGACTTTTGTTGAAGGATAGTGCTGACTGATGACTTGAAGGCATTTAAGCTCTCAGACTGCATGGTACTTATAGGTAGTGTATGAATTTATCTGTTGGCATTTGTGCCTTATCATATTATATCATCAAATTCTCCAGGACATACACAGCAGACCCAAAAAAAGTAAAGTACCAAGTTATAGTCTACTTTCAGTCCGAAGGACCGCTTAGCCGACTGTACATTTACTCCCCTGGTCATTGAGTCATTCACCTACAATATTGAGTACTGCTAGCATGTGGTACAATCATGCAGCCTCAGTACTGGCTTGTGACCTTCTCAGGTACCCATTTTAACCCCTGGGTGGAGAGGAGGTGTGGTTGGGACACCCCGAAAAGTGTCTCTGAAAATTCCGGGAGGGGCCCGGAGAGACCAGGCTGGGAATGGTTTACGGAGATTTCGCCTAATGACAATTTCACCTACAATTAATGTAGTAAACCAATTTGAGATCTTTCTCACCTAGAAAGCAATTACATAGTAATTGTTACTGTATTTCGCACCAATGGTACAGGTATGGCTAACATGACAGAACTATAAAGAATGTTTGTAATAAGATTACATTGTCCTGTGGTATTCAGTATTGTTTTCCAGATCATGATGACCAAGATTGAAAGATAAGTGTAGCCCCTGATCATTACATAGAATTTGACCGAACATTAGACAGGGGGCGATACATTGTAATTATTAACCAATAGTTATGCAGAAAGTAAAAATGCCATATGTACGATACAGTTAAAATATGAGTCTTAATTCTTATCAATTGATCTGGATCCGTTAAATGTTTGAACATCAATATTATTTAAGTTTAAGCTACCACAGTAGAAAATAAAATTACAGGGGATGGGTTATTTGCGATTATGGTAATTTTATTTTCTACTGTGGTAACCCAACACTTTATATTAAATAATATTGCTATTCGATTATTTACTGGATCCAGATCATCTGACAAGAAGTAAGACTCATAACTGTTTCGTACATGGCATTTTTACTTTCTGCATAACTATTGGTATATAATTATCGCCCCCTGTCTAATGTTTGGTCAAATTCTATGTAGTGGTCAGTTCAATCTTGGTCATCACAGTCTGGAAAACAATACTACATTACAAATCGTCATTAGGCAAAATCTCGAACACCCCTGGGAATACTCTAGCAGGAGCCATCTGACCTATGTCTACCCTGGAAGTTGTATTTTTAGTCATCTGAGATTCTTATTTTTGCATTTTACTTCTTCTCTTTATAGGTGCAATCTCTTTATCATGATTGACAGAATAGCATCCTGTGATAGGAAATATGTGATACGTCTTTAAAAATACAACTACTTATGTAACTCTTAATCAGTATTATACCCTTTAGGTATGACCCTTTAACAAATACTTGTGTATTTTACCAATATTTAACTTTTTCTGATTTTAATTTTGTACTGTTTTACAGTGTATTATACATGCTTTGAAAAACCTATGTCTAGTTTAAACTCCACTGGTTGTTATGTTAAACAATAATGCTTTTGATGTGAATAAATATTGTCTATTTGACCATATCCTAACTCAAGATGATGACTGTAGAAATGCTAAATTGTCTCTAGTGGGGCAATGGATTGATTGGTGATACTTTTTTTTGTGACAGTTGTCGTCATACAACGGTAAACTTTTTTTGTGATTGCCTACTTTTTTTTAAAGAGGTCTGCTGTTCTCAGTGTTCTGACCAGTTTGACAAAGTGATAAGGGTAGGATTGTAATTTGTAATCAGCATGCCTCATATTTATAGATTATCACTGTAGAACCAGATCTATATAATTCCATATACAACAGTGCAAATTCCGACAGGAGCCATCTGATCTGGATCTTCTCTATTTGAAAAGGTGTTGAAAGGTGTTTCTATGGAGTATAGGGTTCGATCAGTCATTTTATTATCACTTTTTCCAAAGCTCAGTCAAAATTATTTAAATTGTTTGCAATATTGAATTTGAAATAAAGTTCCCTTAGGCACTGACTGGGTTGTTTACAGTACTAGAAAGGCTCAGACCATTAGTGGTCATAGGCAAATCACAGTGAACTTTTATATATAATTATTAACCCTTATCCTGTTGTAATAATTGATGTCTGCTGAAATTTTTATTTAACTATTGTTAATATAAACGAGTTTTCACGCATTTGCAAACAGAGTAAACCCAGATCAGATGGCTCCTAGAGGAGCCATCTGATCAGGGTCTGCTGTGTTTGCTTATGGAATTTGATAGATCTGTTTCTTTAGTTTCTAAAATGGCTACAGTGTTCCATCTTCCATATTTCATTTTAACTTTTTTGTGCATGAATATTCAGTAGGTATTGAACTTTGGAATACATATAGAACAGGGAAAGGGTTAAGTGTTAGACAGCTTGGGTCCAGATGAGACTTCTTGGTTTTGGGTTGGCTTTTCATCTGGATCCAAACTGTTAACAAATGCAATTAATTTGATAAGGGTTATTATTCATAGAGGGTAAATTAACTCTTTTTACCACAGATATAATTTGTTGTCTGCAACAATTGTCGTCTGCTTCAATTCTTACACCGGTAATAAATTTTCTCTCATTTCTTTGCAAAAAATATGGTCCGAGTGTCATACAGTTTTGATCCTGGTAGGACGCCACATCATGCAGTGTATCATCTCGATCCTAACTGTCTGCATAGGTTAATCACGGGGCTTTTGTGCCGCTAACAGGCAAAAAGTTAAATTAATTTTCATTTAGCCTGAGGGTTAAACATATTGACCACATCAAAGATAAGTCATACTTACATTGATTGTCATATGTAAAGTATCTGTCATCTAGAGATACCATATTCTTCCTATTAACACCCCCACTCTATTAACCCTTTACCTGATAGAAGCGGCTTTTAGCGTGTTTGATTTATTCCTCCGCTGAAGAAAATAGTTCAAATTCATACCGTCATGAACATATTGCATAATAAATATTTTCTATATCCTAGTAGGTGGTAGCTTAAAGCAGGCTGAAAGTAAAGCAGAATGCGCCTTAAGGCGCATTCTGCTTTACTTTCAACCTGCTTTAAGTGGTCATATGTCTTCAAAACTAGAAACAGGCTATTGGGTAAAGGGTTAAACACCCCTTAATGATCAATAAAACATCCCTATACAATAACCATTAAATAAAGATATCAGATTTTCAAAATACAGGTACAATGTACAGTGTAGTAGCTTAATGCAGACTGAAAGCAATGCAGAAAGCTCCCCTGTGAGCTTTCTGCATTGCTTTCATTATGCATTAAGCAACCACATGTGAACAAAATGCAAGAAGCTCCTTTTAAAAAATGTAACACCCCTGAAAGCATTTATTAGAGATAATTGTTGGTAATTGTTGTTGGCTACATTGTTTAACCAACCCTTTGATATATAATTTGCAAACAGAGAGGTCCTAGATCATACACTTTCTGTAGGAACTGTCTGATCAGTATCTACATTGTTTGTTTAAATGATGTAATAGATTTTACCCTGTCTGACATGGCAAAAGCTGTCTTGTTTTATGGGCTATAATAAAATTTCACATACATGTAATTGATATTCAAGAAATAATAAATTTTACATGAATTTTAATGATGTAAATGGTTAAGTAGAATTGACTTTAGTCCCTTTACGACAATCAGATTTCAAATCCAGGCCATTTCAAAAACAGCTTAAAAATGTTGTTATCAAGAATGAATGTCTCTTGCTCATTTTAGAAATATCTAGTATACATAATTAATGGCCTTAATTTCGTTTCATTACAGATGGAAAGCCAATGTTGCGCCAGGGAGACACTGGGGATTGGATAGGGACTTTTGAGGGGCACAAAGGGGCTGCTTGGGGTGCTGCTCTTAACAAAGATGCCAGCAAAGCTGCTACAGGAGCTGCTGATTTCACTGCGTAAATATTTTTTACATACACCAAGCACTGTTCCAGTAAAAATTGCATTTAATCCTTCTCTCCATAGATACACCTTTTAACACTTTTGCAAACAGAGTAGATGCAGTTCAGACAACTCCTGTAGGAGTCTTCTTATCAGGGTTTGATCTGTTTGATTCTACAGTTTCTTTCATGCCCAAATATTCCTGTGCTTATATGCCATTATAAAAAAACACACACACTAATTAATATTCCTTACATGAATATTCATGGGGTAAACGGTTAAGTAAGTGTATCTAATAGTTGAAGGCTAGTAAGTGTATCTAATAGTTGAAGACTAGTAAGTGTATCTAATAGTTGAAGGCTAGTAAGTGTATCTAATAGTTAAAGGCTAGTAAGTGTATCTAATAGTTGAAGGCTAGTAAGTGTATCTAATAGTTGAAGGCTAGTAAGTGTATCTAATAGTTTAAAGCTAGTAAGTGTATCTAATAGTTAAAGGCTAGTAAGTGTATCTAATAGTTGAAGGCTAGTAAGTGTATCTAATAGTTGAAGGCTAGTAAGTGTATCTAATAGTTGAAGGCTAGTAAGTGTATCTAATAGTTAAAGGCTAGTAAGTGTATCTTATAGTTGAAGGCTAGTAAGTGTATCTAATAGTTGAAGGCTAGTAAGTGTATCTAATAGTTGAAGGCTAGTAAGTGTATCTAATAGTTAAAGGCTAGTAAGTGTATCTAATAGTTGAAGGCTAGTAAGTGTATCTAATAGTTGAAGGCTAGTAAGTGTATCTAATAGTTTAAAGCTAGTAAGTGTATCTAATAGTTAAAGGCTAGTAAGTGTATCTAATAGTTGAAGGCTAGTAAGTGTATCTAATAGTTGAAGGCTAGTAAGTGTATCTAATAGTTGAAGGCTAGTAAGTGTATCTAATAGTTAAAGGCTAGTAAGTGTATCTAATAGTTGAAGGCTAGTAAGTGTATCTAATAGTTGAAGGCTAGTAAGTGTATCTAATAGTTGAAGGCTAGTAAGTGTATCTAATAGTTGAAGGCTATAGTCAAACAACAAGGTCTGACGTGTCACGGGTTCGCCGAGTCCATTTTTAAGGGAGATCAGCATTTCGGATATCCACGTGCCATTTATAAAAGAAAATGTTCAGTTATATAGGTATAAAGAATAAGCACATTTGTTATCGGAAATATAGCGTAGTGGATAAGTCGTAGGACCATAAAGAAGTATATGATCGGCGAACATTTTATTAGGCGCAGGTTCGAGTCTCGCATCAACTTAAAATATATTTTTTTTGCTAAAAATATTAAGGAAAGTCCCCTTAAGAGCATTAGTTTTGTTGTGCATTAAGAAGCCACTTGTACAAGACATTTGCTAAAACTTATATTGATATTCATATTTTAGCATCGATTTCATTAAAATCATTATTATTGAAAATATGACTAATATAGGACTCGAACTCAAACAAAGGCACCGTTCCCTAACATAGACGAACATGTGCATAAATAATTACAATTATACAATATGACATAAAATAATACTCTACTATTCATTCAAAATTAAAAAAAAGTTTAAGGTCGACACGGGATTCGAACCCACGCTCAATAAAAAACTATTCTCGCAATGTCTTCTGCGTACCAAGACTTTACCCACTGCGCTAAACTGCTGACAACAATTCCGCCAGCCTTCAATTTTATCTTTTATACTAAACTCGTCTGTTTAAAACATGGTCCGAGAACATGCGGAATGCTGATCTCCCTAAAAAATGGACTCGGCTGACCTTTGACACGTCAGACCTAGTTGTTTGACTATAGTAAGTGTATCTAATAGTTGAAGGCTAGTAAGTGTATCTAATCAGTTTGACTTTAGATTTGTTTCTATAACCTTTACATTATTGGTTTTATTTAACCCTTTCCTTCATATAAACATGTTTTCACGCATTTGCAAGCAGAGTAGACCCAGATCAGACGGCTCCTAAAGGAGCCGTCTGATCAGGGTCTGCTCTGTTTGCTAATGGAATTTGAAAAGATCTGTTTCTTTACTTTCTAATATGTATACAACGGTTTACCTTCCATATTCCTTTAAAACTATTTTGTTAATAAATATTCAGTAAGTAGTGAAATTTGGACTAAATACAGAACAGGGAAGGGGTTAAGTTTTAAGAAATACCCATTGACGGTGTGCTTCATTAACCATTTACTCAATGAATATTCATGTAAGAAATAATGACATCATGAATATTAATTAGATGAATATTTATAATAGCACATGATCACAGGAAAGTTTTTGCCATGGTAGAAACTAGAATCAGATCTATGTGTATATTATCCTATAAGCAAATAGGGCAGACCCTGATCAGATGGCTCTTACATGAGCTGTCAGATGTGGATCTGCTCTGTTTACAAAGGCATTAAAAGGTTATGATACATTTAAATGAAACTCAAATAGTGTAGATCCTGGTCAAACATTTACCAATTCATTTTTACAATATTTTTGTAAGTTTATTTGGTTGAATATTTACAATAATTAATCCATTACATAATAGAGATGACTTTTCACGCTTTGAAAACAATTTTGGAGTTGTCCGATCAGGGTCTGCTCTGTTTGGTTATGAAATAATATAGATCTGATTCTACAGTCTTGCCATGGCTAAAAATTCCTGTTTTCATGTGCCATTAAAAAAAATCATGTACATTTAATTAATATTCATTCAGTCATTATTTTGTACATGAATATTCATGAGGTAAAGGGACCTTAACTCTTTGCATGCTAAGTAATTTTTCATCTGCAACAATTGTCGTCTGCTTCAATTCTTAAAATGAACTTTCTCTCATTTCTTTGCAAACATATTGTCAAGATGACAAACAGTTTGGATCCTGATGAGACGCAGCATTATGCGGCATCTCATCTGGATCCAAACTGTTTGCATAGGTAACCACAGTTTCGCCGCTAGCGTGCAAAGAGTTAAGGGCAAGGTTCTATGATATATGAAATATATGTAGCTGTTGAAGAATCAGTAGAATAGATTTAGTAACTAAAGAGTAAGCTTGTGTCTTTAGCGAGTCCCCTGTCAAAGTCTATTCCAATATTATTGGTTGTTATAGGAAAGTATGGGATGCCGTCAGTGGGGAAGAACTGCAGACATTTCAACACAAGCACATAGTAAAGAGTGTTTACTTTTCTGAAGATGGAAACAGCTTACTGACTGGAAGCCATGAGAAACTGCTCCGGATATATGACTTAGAAAAGACAGACAGTGGTTAGTGCTTTAATTATTTACCCCATAGATATACTTTTAACGCCTTTGCATTTACTGATTAGACTCGGATAAGATGCCTCCTGTGGGAGCCGTCTGAATAGGATCTGCTCTGTTTGCTTATGATTCTGCAATTTCTGCCGTGGCCAAAATTTCCTGTGTTCATATACCATTAATGATAATAAAAATTCAGCTAATTATGTCTCCCCCATTTATAATGGGGAGACATATTGTTTTTGGTCGAGTTATCTGTCTGTCCGTCCGTCCATCTGTCTGTCACACTAGTGTCCCCTCCATATCTCTCACAAACATGGAAGGATTTTAGAATGTTTTTGCACAAATGTTCCACTCAACAAGACGATGTGCAGATCATTTGATTCAGGCACGTGGGTCAAAGGTCAAGGTCACAATTCAAGGTCAAATGTTTTAAGCCACACCCTTAGTGTCCGCCCCATATTTCTTAAACCCTTGGAAGGATTTCAAAATGCTGTGGCGCAAATGTTCTCCATAACAAGCCAATGTGCAGACAGCAGGATTCAGGCACATAATGACATTCTTCAAAGGCCAAGGTCACAATTCAAGGTCAAATATTTTAGCCTTAATTTTCATGTCTGCTCCACATCTGTATAACCCTTGGAAGGATTCCAAAATGCTGTTGCACAAATGTTCTCCTTAACAAGCCGATGTGCAGACAGCAGGATTCAGGCACGTGGGTCAGAGGTCAAGGTCACAATTCAAGGCCATGGTCACAATGTAAGGTCAATTATTCACATAACTCTGGCTTCAATATTTTTTCAGTTATTGCCCTTTGTTACATTTTTTGGTCCGATTAATAACTCCTGTTTTACTGATGCTATTGGAATGATATTTCGTTTCTGGAAAGAGCATGATGAAAGTAAGTGTTGTGTCCAAGTTTCATAACTCTGGCTTCAATAATATTGGAGTTATTGCGCCCGATTTTCTGCAGAGTTATGGAACTTTGAAATTTTTACATGGAAATTTTGACCGCTGGGTTTCTCCAAAACCTTTCATTGGATATTCATAGGATTGATTAGCAGCATGCCTAGTTGTGCATATCTTATTATACCCCCCTTTTGAAAAAATGGGGGTATATTGCTTTGCACATGTCGGTCGGTCGGTCGGTCGGTCGGTCTGTCGGTCGGTCGGTCGGTAGATCGATGGTTTCCGAATGATAACTAATAAACGACTTGGCATAGAATCTTCAAACTTGCTGTGGTGGTTGGACATGACAACTAGATGACCCCTATTGTTTTTGAGGTCACTAGGTCAAAGGTCAAGGTCACAATGACCTTAAATGTTGAAATAGTTTCCGATCAATAACTGCTTAAGGGTTTGGCTTAGGATCTTCAAACTTGCTGTGGTGGTTGGTCAGGACGACTAGATGACCCCTATTGTTTTTGAGGTCACTAGGTCAAAGGTCAAGGTCACCATGACCTTAACTGGTTAAATGGTTTCCGATCAATAACTGCTAAAGGGTTTGGCTTAGAATCTTCATACTTGCTGTGGTAGTTGGTCATGACCACTAGATGATCCCTATCGTTTTTGAGGTCACTAGGTCAAAGGTCAAGGTCACCATGACCTTAACTAGTAAAATGGTTTTTGATCAATAACTGCTCATGGGTTTGGCTTATGATCTTCAAATTTGCTTAGGTGGTTGGTCATGACAACTAGATGAGCCCTGTTGTTTTTGAGGTCACTAGGTCAAAGGTCAAGGTCACCATGACCTTAAATAGTAAAATGGTTTTTGATCAATAACTGCTCATGGGTTTGGCTTAGGATCTTCAAATTTGCTTAGGTGGTTGGTCATGACAACTAGATGAGCCCTGTTGTTTTTGAGGTCACTAGGTCAAAGGTCAAGGTCACCATGACCTTAACTGGCAAAATGGTTTCCGGTCAATAACTGCTCAAGGGTTTGGCTTAGGATCTTCAAACTTGCTGCGGTGGTTGGTCATGAACACTAGATAACCCCTATTGTTTTTGAGGTCACAAGGTCAAAGGTCAAGGTCACCATGACCTTAACTGGTGAAATGGTTTCCAATCAATAACTGCTCAAGGGTTTGGCTTAGGATCTTCAAACTTGCTGTGGTGGTTGGTCATGACAACTAGATGACCCCTATTGTTTTTGAGGTCACTAGGTCAAAGGTCAAGGTCACTATGACCTTAACTGATGAAATGGTTTCCGATTAATAACTGCTCAATGGTTTGGTTCGGGATCTTCAAACTTGCTGTGGTGGTTGGTCGTGACCACTAGATGACCCCTATATTTGTTGAGGTCAAAGGTCAAGGTCACCATGACCTTAACTTGTGAAATGATTTCAGATCAATAAATGATCAGTGGTTTGGCTTAGGATCTTCAAAGTTGCCATGTTGATTAGTCATGACCACTAGATGACCTCTATAGTTGAGGTCACTAGATCAAAGGTCAGGGGGCGTGGGGGGGGGGGTATACATGTTTTACAAACATCTCTTGTTCCTGTTCCTTTTTGATGATTTTCTACAGAGATATGGGACTTTGAAAATTTTACATGGAAAATTTTGTCTGCGGGGTTTCTCCAAAATCTTTGGTCTGATTTTCATGAAACTTCATAGGATTGATCAGCACCATGCCTAGTTGTGCATAGTTTATTCCTTTTTCGGTTCGATGATATTCTGCAGAATTATGGAACTTTGGAAAATTTTGTCCACGCGATGGGGAAGACATCAGTTTTTGTATCAAAAACAATTCTAGTTAATATACATGATGTCATTATTTCTAACATGAATATTCTACAGTAGATACTGCAGGAACTGCTTATCCCTTTACTCCAAAGATATGCCTTTTAATACCTTTGCAAGCAGAGTTGACCCAGATCATGCAGCTCCTGTAGGAGAATTCTGGTGAGGGTCTGCTCTGTTTGCTTATGGAATAAGATAGATCTGATTCTGAAGTTTTTGTTTAGCTTTGTTAATGTGTAATTCAGAATGTTCTTACAGTTGTAAATTTTTAAATTGATGTTCAGGGAGGAAAGTGGAATGATGTCCGTAAATCATACATGAATATTCATGGAGTAAAGTGTTAGTAGCCTATTCGTAGGAAGCTGATACTTGAAAAGGAGGTTCCAAGTGTGTTGAACATTGATGTAGTGTAGTTAAAATTTAAAATAAAACTGAATTTTAGTCAAAATTTCACCTGTTTTGGACTTAATAGCTTTTTGGGCTGAAATAGGAATGATTTAGCTTTTTTGGCTGAAATCTCAAGGTTAAAGTTTTAGGATAAGTGTTAAGATGCACTAATACAACATGAAATACTTGCCATAGGTAGCTGGTATTTGGAATAGAGTTTGCCAGTAGGTTTAACATTGATGTAGTTCAGTTAGAATAGAAAAATATTTTGCACTTCATCTTTGTAGACAAGGTCTACAATAGGCGAGCTTTGCTGTCCTGCGACAGTCTAGTTCTAGTGTTTTATTTACCGGTATTTACTAGAGTTTTCTTAATCTAGTGTTTTCTTTGTTTACTAGTGTTTTCTTTATTATTTCAGAGCCACAGTGTCTGACTGGTCATGCAGCATCCATAAAGAATGCTGTGTTCACAATGGATGGGAAACGCATCATCAGTGCAGCTGATGACAAGTCCGTGAGGTACATAAAATGTAGTGTATGTGTATGCACTGGCTTGCCAGTTCTGTTTCACCTAGATACAGGAGCATGGACAAATGAATTAATCCTCAGAGGCCCAAATAAGATGCATCAGTTAAAACATTTTCAAAAATGGCTCCATTACTTCTCCACCAAACTCTATATTGTGACCACTCTTTAGAATCTTCTCCTTGCGACAATTCTAAAGAGTGGTCACAGCACAGGATTTGGTGGAGAAATGACGATTTTAGTATTTAGTATTGATCTAAACCATTTTCAGTTTTAATTTGTCATTTACTTTTTTAGCTCACCTGAGCAAAACTCAGGGTGAGCTTTTGGGAGACTTGAATGTCCGATGTGCGTCGTCCGTCGTCAGCAATTTGCTTGTGAACACTCTAATGGTCACAATTGTAGTCCAATCTTCATGAAACTTGGTCAGAATGAATGTCTTGATAAAATCTTGGACGAGTTCGAAAGTGGGTCAAATTGGGTTAAAAACTAGGTTACTAGGTCAAATAGTAGGAAAACCTTGTGAACCCTCTAGAGGTCACATTTTTAGCCCAATTTTCATGAAACTTGGTCAGAATGATTGTCTTGATAAAGCCTCGGAGGAGTTTGAAAAGTGGGTTGCGTGGGGTAAAAAACTAGGTCACTAGGTCAAACAGTAGAAAACCCTTGTGAACACTCTAGTGATCACAATTTTAGTCCAATCTTCATGAAACTTGGTCAGAATGAATGTCTTGATAAAATCTAGGACAAGTTCGAAAGTGGGTCAAGTTGGGTTAAACCTAGGTCAAACAGTAGAAAAACCTTCTAAACACTCTAGTGGTCACATATTTTGTCCAATCTTCATGAAACTTAGTCATAATGATTGTCTTGATAAAATCTCAAACGAGTTTGAAAGTGGGTTATGTGGGGTTCAAAACTAGGTCACTAGTCAAATAGTAGGAAAACCTTGTGAACACTCTAGAGGTCACATTTATAGCCAAATCTTCATGAAAATTGGCCAGAATGATTGTCCTAATAAAATCTTGGACAAGTTTGAAAGTGGGTTATGTGAGGTCAAAAAGTAGGTCACTGGGTCATATCTTAGAAAAATCTAGTTTACACTCCAGTGGCCACATTTTAGGCCCAGTCTTCCTCAAACTTGCTCAGAGTGTTTGTCTTGGTGATATCAAGGTTGAGTGTGATCATGGGTTGGGTGGGAATAAAAAGTAGGTCACTAGGTCAAATCTTAGAAAAATTACTCTAGAGGGCACATTTTAGCCCAATCTTCATTGATCAGAATCATTGTCTTGATAAAATCAATATACTAAATCTTTGAAAATCTTGTTCTGCAGAATCACTGCTCATGATCCACTATCAACATTGTTCAAATGTTGTCCCTCAGATCAATATTGGCCCTACCCATGGGCTACCCAGCAAAAATCTTAAATCTGTGGTAATCAGGTGAGCGATTAAGGGCCATCTTGGCCTTCTTGTTTATTGTCTTCTGCTACAATATTCATCTGCTACGAGTTGACTTTTCTTCCATTTCTACTGAAAAACTACAATCATATTGTCAAACAATTGGGATCCAAGCTGTTTTCATAGGTAATTACAAATTATCCATACCAGCATGTAAAGCTCTTAATCCTTCATGTAGTTATGACAGAAATAATACCAACAGGTTGGATTGAGATTACAGTGTACAATGTATATTCATTTTGTAAAAAGTGAATATTGGTGCCTGCCTCATTTAATTTACACGAGACCAAGTACCAAACATTTTTGTCAGACCAAGTCAGTGATTGAAAGATGGCATTTAATTCTGTACTCGAAACACATTTTTGCGTATTTGCAGACAAAGTAAACTCAGATCAGACAGTCAACATGTCAGTTATTGATAGTACCTTCACTCCATGGTCTTAGAAATGGCCTTTAATGCTTTAGTAAACAGAGTAGACCCAGACCAGACAGCTCCTGTTTGAGCGGTCTGATCAGGGTCTGCTCTGTTTGCTTATGGAATAATATAGTTCTGATTCTACAGTTTCTGCTGTGGCCAAAATTTCTTCTCTACTTGTGTCATTATAAAAAATAATCTAAAAATATGTAATGTTCATAATGTCATTGTGTCTTATATGAATATTCCTGGAGTAAAGGGTTAAGTCAAGACTAAACATCTACAAAGGTTGTTAATTTAGGATCCTTATCACCAGAACATTAACTTGTTTTCCAAATTTGAAACAGATTTGCATTGTCTACAAAGTAAAACAGATTTTTTCAAGAATTTTAAAAAATGCTTTTTTCAGAGTGTGGGATGTTTCGTCTTTGTCAGAGGTAAAGAAGATTGATTTACCTAGCTCTCCCACCAGCCTAGAACTCTCCCAGGACGGATCAATTGTCACCATTACATATGGCTGCTTCACAAGCTTCTGGAACTCTGAAACGTGAGTCACTGAGTCTCTGTATAGTCTACTGTGATTAACCCTTTACTCAATAAATATGCCTTTATAAGCCTTTGCAAACAGGGTAGACCCAGATCAGACAGTTCCTATAGGAGCCATCTGATCAGGGTCTGCTCTGATTGCTTATGGTATAATATAGATCTATTTCTACATATTCTGACTGTCCGAGGCAAAATGTCCAGTGTTCATATTCATGGAGTAAAGGTTTAACCCTTTCCCTGTTCTGTATTTAGGCCATATTTCAATACCTACTGAATATTCATTAACAAAATACATGTAGTTATAAAGAAATATGGAAGGTGGAACATTTTAGACATTTTAGAAAGTAAAGAAACAGATCTATCAAATTTTATTAGCAAACAGAGCAGACCCTGATCAGATGGCTCCTCTAGGAGCCATCTGATCTGGGTCTACTCTGTTTGCAAATGCGTGAAAACACTAGTTTATATGAGGGAAAGAGTTAATCTTGATATTCAGCCAGATAAACTTAGTGCAGACCCAGATCAGACTGCACCTGAAGGCATAGTTTGATCAGGATTTACACTGTTAGCTACTCCATTAATTTCATTTAACCTTTTCCCTCATATAAACACTTTTTCACGCCTTTGCAAACTGAGTAGACGTAATTCAGACGGCTCCTGTAGGAGCTGTTTGATCAGGGTCTGCTCTGGTTGCTTATGGAATTATAATAGGTGACAGTTTCTAATCCTGTGTACATATGCTGTTACAAAAATACAGCTACTAAATATTCATGATGTCATTATTTCTTACATGAATATGCAACAGGGAAAGGGCTAGAATTGAATTGACTTATTCAGCCTTACAAAGTACATTGTAGAAGGATTTAGATAGTAGCATAGTATCATCTCTCTACAGTGGTTACTTAGTGTATAGACATTGGTGTCTTTAACCCATTCCCGCATATTGAAGCCTTTTGGCTCCTCTGAAAAGGTCACCTTTTGAAACCATGGTGATAAATAGAGCATTTGCTCCTATTTTATCACAGTGGTTTCAAAACTACACAGTTCTATTTTTATGCCCCCCAGATCAGATCTGGGGGGCATATTGTTTTTGCCCTGTCTGTTTGTCTGTTTGTCTGTTTGTTTGTTTGTCAGCAACTTTAACATTGGTCATAACTTTTGAGCCAGTACAGATAGAGACTTGATATTTGGCATGCATATGTATCTCATAAAGCCGCACATTTTGAGGGGTGACATGTCAAGGTCATCCTTCAAGGTCAGAGGTCAAATATATGGGTCAAATCACCGACTTTAACATTGGCTATAACTTTTGGACCAGTAGAGATAGAGACTTGATATTTGGCCTGCTTGTGTATCTCATGAAACTGCACATTTTGAGGGGTGACATGTCAAGGTCAAGGTCATCCTTCAGGGTCAAAGGTCAAATTGTCTTGTTTCTTTGTCTGTAACTTTAACATTGGTCATAACTTTTGAGCCAGTACAGATAGAGACTTGATATTTGGCATGCATATGTATCTCATAAAGCCGCACATTTTGAGGGGTGACATGTCAAGGTCAAGGCCATCCTTAAAGGTCAGAGGTCAAACTTATGGGTCAAATCACCGAACATTGGCCATAACTTTTGAACCAGTACAGATAGAGACTTGATATGTGGCATGCTTGTGTATATCATGAAGCTGCACAGTTTGAGGGGTGACATGTCAAGGTCATCCTTCAGGGTCAAAGGTCACCAACTTCAAATTGGCCATAACTTTTGAACCAATAGAGATAGAGTCTTGATATTTGGTATGCATGTGTATCTCATAAAGCTGCACATTTTGAGGGGCAACATGTCAAGGTCATCTTTGAAGGTCAAAGGTCACCAACTTTAACATTGGCCATAACTTTTGAACCTGTAGATACAGACTTGACATTTGGTATGCATGTGTATCTCATGAAGCTGCACAGTTTGGGGGTGACATGTCAAGGTCAAGGTCATCTTTCGGGGTCAAATATCATATCGAGGGGACATAGTGTTTCACAAACACATCTTGTTTTTTTCTTTTCTCTTAGTCTAGTAAATGCTCCTTCTTGGTTAGATTTATTCTGCCTTAACAGAAGCACTTTTTCATGCCTTTGCAAAGAGAGTCGACCTGTAGGAACCGTCTGATCAGGGTCTGCTCTGTGGTACATTTTTTGCAAGTATAATCTTTTCAAAAAGAATAATCCAGATCAGATGTCTCCTGTAAGAGCCATTTGATCAGGGTTTGTTCTGTTTGCTTATGAAAATCTACATGTTTCTACCACAGCCAAAACCTCTTTTGTTCATAAACCATGAAAAATAGTCAGCAAATAATTATTTGCAATGTCATTTTCAGCTTGTCTGTTTCAAAGAAATCACGAACTATTGTCGTAACTCCGGCGTCCTCGTCGTCATCATAGTTGTTGTCGTCAGAAATCTTAACATTGATAACAGACGAGCGTTCGTACCTGCTTGCGGTGCTCTTGTTTCTTAGATACAATTCAAATGTACTTATGGGATATTATACTTATGGGATATTAGCCTCGTCCCATATGAATATTTGCTGGCAGTGTAAATTCCATATTAGGGACACTAAGCACTGCATAACGAATTTATCTTACCGACTACCTTTAATTTAAAGTATTTACACGCATGTTTGCATCATAGGCCTACATGTATGGCTTTCCGTGGGGAAACAAGGGAATTAAATCTTGCAAACTTGATATTACAATAAGAGCAGAATAAATTACCTCCCTTAAATAGAACTAAAGAAAATATTTTTTATTTGCCTCAAATCTCGTTTATATATTTTGTATTTTTATCATTGTAAAACTTATTAATGTTAATATAATATTATATTATAACTCCAATTAAAGCATAAATTATATGTACATGTATGCATTTTTTAAAACTGTAAGGATAAACATAAATGATTATTATAAGTATAAAGAGAAAAGCATATGGCTGTCAAGTAAGGGAAGTAACTCTTGTAAAGCCATGGTAAGGATTTTAGTAACCCCATATGGAATCTATGGAGTTTTCTCATGACCTCAATTGACCAATGGAATGACTAGAATTTAGTAGGAGGTAAGATAAATATACTTATGGGATATATCCCCGTTGTAGACAAGTTTCCTATTAGTGTCCTTGTTTTATTTCAGTTTAGAGAAGTTGCGTGAATTTGAATCTCCAGCTCCCATCAACACAGCTTCTCTTCATCCAAGCAAAACGATCTTCATCTCTGGCGGGGAGGACTTCAAAATGTACAAGTTTGACTATGAAACTGGAACTGAGCTAGGTTTGTTCTCTTCTGTATATCAGTGCACAAGAGCTTGTGATCAAATAACGATTCTAGAGTAGATTTTTTAGCTCACCAGAGCACAAAGTGCTCAAGGTGAGCTATTGTGATACCCCTGTGTCCGGCGTCCGTCTGTCTGTCTGTCTGTCCGTCTGTCTGTCCGTCTGTCAGTCTGTCCGTGCTAACAAATGGGTAGTTGTGTGACTTTTTCCTTTGATCTTTTCTTGTGTGACTAGTCCCACAAGAAAAACTATTTTTGGCTCTAACTTTGGAAAAGAATGATCTGGAAGCTAACCCTAACCCTATGTCCCACAACTGGCCAGGTTAATGTCACAAGAAATGGCCAGGTTAATGTCACAAGAGATGGCCAGGTTAATGATTTTACTTGTGGGACTAGTTAGAAAAAGTCACACAACTACCCTTTGGTGAGTGCGTCCGTCTGTCTGTCCGTCAACAATTTCAAACGACTTCTTCTCTGAAACCGACTGCCCAATTGTAACCAAACTTGGTCAGTTACATACTGGGGGTTGGTGCTTCAAAAGTTGTTAAAAGATAGTGGGTGGGGCCATCGATCTTGTTGCCATGGCAACTGTACACAATATCTAGAAAAATCTTCTCCAAAATGACTTGTATGATTTGAATATAGTTTTCACCAAAATGTTTCTCAGTTGATAGACTTTAAAAGTTGTTAAAAGAATTTTGATCCGGCAAAAAACATGGCCGCCAGAGGGCGTGGTCATTTTTTCCATATATGGTAATATTGGAAAATCTTTAAAAATCTTCTTCTCTGAAACTGTAAAGCCTAGATCTTTGATATTTGGTATGTAGCATGATCTTATGGTCCTCTACAAAGATTGTTCAAATTATGACACCCGGGCCAAAAAATGGCCCCACCCAAGGGCTTGTCAGTTTTTCATAGGATAATCTTTAAAAATCTTCTTCACTGAAACTGTACGGCCTAGAACTTTGATATTTGGTATGTAGCATGATCTTATAGTCCTCTACAAAGGTTGTTCAAATTATGACCCCCGGGCCAAAAATGGCCCCGCCCAAGGGCTTATCAGTTTTTCATAGGAAAATCTTTAAAAATCTTCTTCTCTCAAACTGTAAGGCCTAGACCTTTGATATTTGGTATGTAGCATGATATAATGGTCCTCTACAAAGATTGTTCAAATTATGACACCCGGGCCAAAAAATGGCCCCGCCCAAGGGCTTGTCAGTTTTTCATAGGATAATCTTTAAAAATCTTCTTCACTGAAACTGTACGGCCTAGAACTTTGATATTTGGTATGTAGCATGATCTTATAGTCCTCTACAAAGGTTGTTCAAATTATGACCCCCGGGCCAAAAATGGCCCCGCCCAAGGGCTTATCAGTTTTTCATAGGAAAATCTTTAAAAATCTTCTTCTCTCAAACTGTAAGGCCTAGACCTTTGATATTTGGTATGTAGCATGATATAATGGTCCTCTACAAAGATTGTTCAAATTATGACCCCTGGGCCAAAAATGGCCCCGCCCAAGGGCTTATCAGTTTTTCATAGGAAAATCTTTAAAAATCTTCTTCTATGAAACTGTAAGGCCTAGACCTTTGATATTTGGTATGTAGCATGATCTTATGGTCGTCTACAAAGGTTGTTCAAATTATGATCCCCGGGCCAAAAATGGCCCTGCCCAAGGCTTATCAGTTTTTCATAGGAAAATCTTTAAAAATCTTCTTCTCTCAAACTGTAAGACCTAGACCTTTGATATTTGGTATGTAGCATGATCTATTGGTCCTCTACAAAGATTGTTCGAATTATGACCCCCGGGCCAAAAATGGCCCCGCCCATGGGCTTATTAGTTTTTCAAAGGAAAATCTTTAAAAATCTTCTTCTCTCAAACTGTAAGGCCTAGACCTTTGATATTTGGTATGTAGCATGATCTTATGGTCCTCTACAAATATTGTTCAAATTATGACCGCCGGGCCAAAAATGGCCCCGCCCCAGGGCTTATCAGTTTTTCATTGGAAAATCTTTAAAAATCTACTGAAACTGTAAGGCCTAGACCATTGATATTTGGTAAGTAACATGATCTAATGGTCCTCTACAAATATGTAGCTGTGGCTTGTGGTCCTCTGCCAAAAATGTTTAACTTACGACCCTGACCACTGGGCGAAACTTGGCCCTGCCTCAGGGCTTATCAGTTTTTCATGGGTAAAATATAAAATATTATTTTTCTATGAAACCATAAGGCTTAGACCTTTAATTAATGGCATACTGCTTTGCCTAGTGGTTCTCTACCAAGGTTGTACACATGATTTCTTGTGGTCAAAAATGGCCCCGCCCCTGGGGTTATCTCAGGTGAGCGCTTCAGGGCCTCATGGCCCTCTTGTTGTGTTTAACTCTTTACCTGATAGCGACTTCCCTTTAACACATTAACAAACAGCATAGACCCAGATCAGACAGTTCCTGAAGGAGTTGTCTGATCAGGGAATTCTTATGGGATGATAAAGATCTGATCCTTCAGTTTCTGCTCTGTCAAAAAATTATTTTTTCATATGCCATTATAAAGAATATAGCTAATTAATATTCATGAAGTACTTATGTCTTACATAAATATTCCTTAGGTAAAGGACTGAGGTATTTATTTGGATCCTGATGAGCCACTGAGTTACTGGCTGATGTCTTATATTAGCATGTAACCCCAAAACTGAGATCAGCAAGATTACTGCTAGGTCTCCAAGGGCCGGTCTTACGAAAGACAGTACAGCTGAAATTATCTTAAGTTCTCTCATATGACAATTGCGATGGAAGTTGTTATTGTCTGTTAGAACTTACAATTATTTCTGTCGTACAAAATTAGCCTAAATTGTTGCATGCTATAATATTTTATATTTTAGCTATTTGAGTAAATTAGAACCTACATTTATTTTGGTTGTATGTAATCTTTCGTAAGACTGGTCCCTGAAGGTTGGGTACTGTGAACTTGGTTTTTAACCCTTTACTCCATAAATATGCCTTTCTATGCCTTTACAAACAGAGTAGACCCAGATCGGACGGCTCCTGTAGGAGCCTTCTGATCAGGGTCTGCTCTGTTTGCTTATGAAATAATATAGATATGATTCTACAGTTCCTACTATGGCCAAAAATATCCCAGCCCATGTGCGATTTAAAAATTATTCATAATGTCATTATTTCTGACATGAATATCCATGGAGTAAAGGGTTAATCCTTCCTTCATGAATATTCTTGTAAGAAATAATGACTGTATGCATCTTAATTAATGTCTCTTTCACTCAGTTCTGTCACTTTATTTGAATAAAATGGTTTGTTTTTTTCATTCTTAAGATTTATGTTATGAAACCTACCGGTACCTCAATCAAATGTGTGTTAATGTTTAGTCACATTCTGATTCAAATATTCATATGCTACAATTGTCAAAGTATAGTTTTCTTTTGTTTCATTTCAAAAATGAGTTTCTAATTGTCAAACAGTTTGGATCCTGATGAGGTGCCGAGTTACTTGGTATTTCAGCTAGATCCAGAGTGTTTGCATAGGTCATCACAAACTAGTCAATAGTGTTAACATGCTAAAGGGTTTTGAATGACAAACAGTACTATATAGTGTTCTCTCCTAGGCTATTTTTAGACCCAACCTCTTTGAATGTATCTACCAACAAGGAGCATTAACTAGAGGAAAAGAAAATATTAGATTTTTGTAGTTTGAAACCATTGTGATAAATAGAGCATTTGGTCCTATAGGAGCAAATGCTCTATTTATCACAATGGTTTCATAATGTGACTTTTATAGATGCGCAAATATGCGTCCCTGTTCTCTGTTTATTCCAAATGTCAATACCTACTGAATATTTATGGACAAAGCAGTAATAATGAAGTATGGAAGGTCGAATATTGTGGCCAGTTTAGAAAGTAAAGATACAGATATATCAAATTCCATTAGCCAACAGAGCAGACCCTGATCAGACAGCTCAATAGGAGACGTCTGATATCGGTCTACTCTGTTTGCAAGCGCGTAAAAACACTGTTTATATGAGGGAAAGGGTTAAAAGTTGTGTTGTAATAAATATTGATTTGTCTTTTTTACAGAATCGTTCAAGGGTCACTTTGGACCAGTTCACTGTGTACGATTTTCACCAGATGGTGAGGTGTACGCTAGTGGCAGTGAAGATGGTACACTAAGGTTGTGGCAGACCACCATCGGGAAAACTTACGGACTTTGGAAATGTGTTCAGCCGGATGAACTTATACAGAACTCAGACTCAACGCCATCAAAACCTGAGGCCTAGTCATGAATTTGCTCTTTATAAAACAATATCAATAGCTTACAGTCACAAGAATTTGTTGAGAAAATGGGTGGAACAGTATTTTGTGTACCTGAGTATTTAGGTGTGCTGTACACCATTCAAAGTCAAATATGTCTCTGTAGTAAGAAAAGAAAGGAGGCTTTAATCCACATACAGTAAAACCCCACTAACCCATTAAGTCATAGGCTGTTTTTAGACCCAACCTTTTTGAATAAATCTACAGAAAAGGAGATTTACTAGAAAAAAAGGGATTTTTTTTTTATAATTGTGTAGTTTTGAAACCATTATGTTAAGTAGAGCATTTATCACAATGGTTTCCAAAAGTGACTGCTACAGAGGTGTCAAAATGTGTCAAGATGGGGGTATGGGTTAATGAGACCACCAAAATGAGGTTTACTTCTGGGTCTTAAGTTCTTAGCCCATTCCCATTTGAACATTATATGAGATATTTCATGACATTATGAATAATTACTGACAGAACTTTATGATGAAACATGGACCCATTTTTTCTGGCCAAAGAAGGAATTGTACCTAACATACCTATTAAATACCATCAGCAAGCAGAACAGACCCTGGTCATACATCAGACATAAGTGGGACTGCAAGTATCACTCAAAGTGACCTTGAAACACCAGAGTTATGGTCCTTTGTTTTCCAAAACATTAACCTTTTTATCTGGCTTGCAAATCGAGTCATATCTCAGAAACAAGTTTGAAGTTTTTCAATGAAACTATGTGTAAATGTTTAGTACAATATAGAAATGTGACCCTGCAAGTATCACTCACAATGATCTTGGAAAATCAGAGTTATGGCCCCTTTGTTTGCCAAAAACCTATCCTTTTTGTCCGTCTAGTCAGTAACTCAGTTAAATATTGAGGTCAGCACTTGTTTGGCGAGGGATATCAATTCAGCAAATTCCTTTATGCTGTAGGGATATTAAAATCGATTGCAAAAATCATGGCCAGAAATTATATCTGTGTGCTTCTACTGTTGTCCAATACTATCATGTTCACCACAACTAGATAGTTGTGTCTTCCACATTCTTCATGGAGAGAAAAGATATTAAAGTACATATGTATTGAAAATGGTTATGCCACAGTCAGACTGTCATATCTAGAGGTTTAAGAGGGAATTTTAGACAGAATGCTCAGATTTCATTCAATATTTCACACTTGCCAGTGTTATTTTTTTTTATTAATCTGTTTCAGATGTTGTTATACCCCATGCAACGAAGTTGCACCAGGTATATAGTTTTTGGCCAGTCCTTGTATCAGAATACATTGTTGCTTATCTGGTACTTTTATTTCTTGACCAATTTTTCTCAAATTTGCTTTAAGAATTGTCATGAATAAAATCTTGGATGAGTTTAATTTTCAGAGGAATCTGTCATGGGAAACCACTTTTTTTTCTCTGACAATATGGGGGTGTGAGGTATGCGAGCTTGTTCACTAAAGTTCTTTAATTTTATTTTGTCTCTTGAACAATGTTTTGGATACAAACCTGTGCAAACGGTTTGAATCCAAATGACATGCAGAGTAAATTGATATCTCATCAATATATAAGTGTTTGTCATTATATTTTAGTAAATGTACCTTTATTATTGAATTGCAGGAGAAAGTTACTTAGTGTTAAAAGGGTTAATTTATTTAAGTCATGCATATTACATGTATACTGTAATATTTTTGACACCTTGTCATGTTTGTGAACTATTACAATTAATCCTTTCCTTCATACATTTCATTTTGCAAACAGAGTAGATCCAGATCAGATGGCTCCTACAGGAGACTGGAGTCTGGGTCTATTCTGTTTGCTTATGAAATTATAATAGATCTGACTGTACAGTGTCTATCAATCCTGTGTACAAATACCGTTATAAAACTTCCAACTAATCAGTGGTCATGATGTTAGTATTTCTTACATGAATATTCAACAGGGAAAGGGTTACATCCATTTAAAGTAAATTTTGTCTGTTTGTAGGAAACAATTTGTTTAGGATTCTGTCTCTCTGCAAATATGAGTAGGCTGTTTGCTGGCATTTGCAAACAGTTGAAACACAGATCACTGATCATGGTCTGCACTGTTTTGAAACACAGATCACTGATCATGGTCTGCACTGTTTTCCATACAATTTCTTTTACAAAAATAATTTGTTTTCTATTAACCCTTTACCTGTTCAATATTAATGTAAGAAATAATGACATCTTAAATAGTTATAAGCTGAATGTTTATAATTTAAAAGTTTCAAGGAATTTTTTGCCTTGACAAAAACTGAAGAAATCATATCTCGGTCATGTTATAAGCAAACAGAGCAGACCCTGATCAGACAGGAGCTGTCAGATCTGGGTCTATTGTGTTTGCAAATGCATGAAAAATGTGTTTATATAAAGGAAAGAGTTGAGGATCAGTGGGTGAAACAACTAGGCTGTGAATGATGAAGAAATATTCAAAATTAACTGTTTACCTAATGAACATTCATGTAGTAAATAATGACTAGGAATGTTACATAGCTAAATTTTTATAATGGCATTATGAACATGTGATTTTTTTGCCATTGCATAAATTGTAGATTCTGATCTACATGTATATTATTTCATAAGCAAATAGAGTAGACTCTGATCTCCTACAGGAGTCATCTGATCTGGGTCTAATCTGTTTGCAAAGGTGTTAAACAATGTCTCTATCAAGCAAAGGAGTTAGTATCTACATGTAGTTGTATTTAAACACTTTCCTTCTGTATCAACCTTTGTGCACACTTGCAAACAGAGTAGACCCAGATTAGACGGCTCCTTTAGGAGCCATATGATCAGGGTCTGCTGCTTGCTTTTGAAATTATAATAAACCTGACTACCAAAACAAAATTCTATGTGCATGTGCCATTATAAAAAATCAGCTAATAGATATTCATGATGTCATTATTTCTTACAGGAATATCCACCAGAGAAAGGGTTAATGTTTGGTTTAATGGGATCTAGATGTTGAATGTTTTCATTCAATATTAATGTGGCACATGTCAAAACATTAAATAAAATATTTTAAAACCAGTATGAAGTCCTTATAATGTCTTCCTTTACCTCTCCAATGCTCATGTAAAGAATAATGCCATAATGAATATTAACCCTTTCCCTGTTCTGTATTTAGACCAAATTTCAATACCTACTGAATATTCATTAAATATAGATATAAAGAAATGTGGAAGGTGAAACATTGCAGACATTTTAGAAAGTAAAGAAACAGATCTATCAAATTCTAATAGTAAACAGAGCAGACCCTGATCAGACGGCTCCTCTAGGAGCCGTCTGATCTGGGTCTACTCTGTTTGCAAATGCGTGAAAACACGTTTACATGAGGGAAAGGGTTAATTAGCTGAGTTTTCATAATGGAACATGAACATGGGAATTGATCACCTTGACAGAAACTGTAGAATCAATTCTAATTCCATAAGCAGACAGACCTGACTCTGACCAGATGGCTCTTACTGTCTGATGAATATTCATATAAGTAATAATGAATGTATGAATCGTAATTAGTCAAAAGTTTAACAGCACTATTATCAATGGAATGTTCAACCGTAGCAGAATCTGTAGAATTGGATCTTTATTACAGTAAAACCTCTCTTAACCGGACGTTAAATTTAGTATAAATATCGGTCTTGGAGACAGGTGACAGCTTCATGCAGGGTGGAAGTCATGCAGAAAGCTCCTACATGAAGCAGTCACCTGCCCAAAATATAAATTCCGGTTAAGAGAGGTTTTACTGTATTTCATAAACAAAGCATGCAGACCATAGTCAGATGTCTAATCTGGGTTTGCTCTGTTTGCAAAGGCATGAAAAGGTGTTTGTAGGAGGGAAAGGGCTGTTTAATTTATCAAGTGAAGGAAACCAGATATTGAATAACAATATTTGGTATTGTTATACAGTTTTAACTCTTTACCTGATAGTCATGCCTTGCAGACAGAGTAGACCCAGATCAGACAGCTCCTATACCTGCATTACTTTTGTCCTGCTTTAAGACATGACCTTCATTAACTCATAAACACTTGTCATCCCATACATGGGACATAGGCAGTGTATACCCAGATCAGAGGGCTCCTTAAGCTACCTGACCTGGGTCTACACTGTTTGCTATACCAATCAATGTCAAATGTTTTCAATCAGACATATTTCTTTTGCAGGACCCTTCCGCCATGAAACATTGATGGGTTTTAAAGTTTAATTGGATGAGTTTACCTAACTTGAGAGTTAAAGGGTTAAAGAATCTTTACTTCCCTTAACCCTTTCCCAGTTCTATATATATTCCAAAGTTCAATACCTACTGAATATTCATGGACAAAAAAGTTACAATGAAATATGGAAGGTGGAACATTGAAGCCATTTTATAAAGTAAAGAAACAGATCTTTCAAATTCCACTAGCAAACAGAGCAGACCCTGATCAGACGGCTCCTATATGAGCCGTCTGTTCTGGGTCTACCCTG
>OY755237.1:18922538-19154837 GCA_963576725.1 Azorinus chamasolen
AAGATATAACATGATGTATGTTCCAAATGCTTTATTTCATAATCAAATTTAAACAAACAAAACATTAATCCGACGTTTTCGACAGCTTCTTTACTAGACATCATTTTCCATCTTCGAAAACTTGTATTAAAATCAGACACTCACCTCTTGCAAAGAAACGAATAAGAGTAATGCCAAAACCGCATACTGATCCACACTGGAACCCATCTATGCGATTCTGAGTTTTATCTAATGACGTCCAACAGGTAAGTAATTCAGACAGAGAATGCAGTATAGCGCACCCGTACGGGCTATTTAAAGCCAACGCGGTAGTCAGCTGACGTCTAAATATAGCTCAGACTGAAATATTTCTTTAAAGGTGGAACACCAGTAGTCACGACTAACGAGTCATATGTATTTTCTCTCCGCGGTCCATGGAAACGCAACTGTTTGATTTGCCAAACCATTGATCAGCAGAGAAATGGGTCATCCAATAACTACGTACACGGGTACTGGGGCTTTAAATCCTTTAACCTGACATAGATATATTTTGACGCCTTTGCAAACAGAGTAAACATCGACCAAACGGCTCCGTTTGGATAGAGTCTGGTCTGTTAACTTGTGGAAATCTGGAGATCTGATTCTACAGTTTTTGTCATGATCAAACTTTCACGTGTTCATAATATATTGTATTATAGGCTAAACATGAAGATAGTAGCTATTCATGATGGAATTATTTCTTACATTTAATATTCATTAGGTACATTGTCCATAGGGTGTACAGTTGTATTCTGTTTTGTTTCTTACTAAAGTCCGATTATATGATCCTTGTCACCAGTAAACATAGGCATTAGGACATCCAGTGTATACCCAGATAACCCTCCGCGTTTGCATGTTGTGCCTAATCAGCAGTTTTAATTGTTCAGCAGATTAAGACGCGACGTTTTGGTCATGGTCCGCACTATTTGTTACCCATCTATAGTATTCTGTTTGTTCTATATTTGTCCTACAATGTAAACCTTGATCATATACGTTATGTTTGATCTGGATCTACACTGTTTGCAATGTATTAGGACTTTTTTTTCTAAAACAGCGTCTCATATAGATCTTCAATTTATTCCCCAGATGGATTGTCAAAAGAACACCTAGTTCCTGGTCAGTTTATATATTGTTTATATAGTATTTCGTCTGTTTTCATCGCCGGAAGATGATTTGAATTTCCTTTTCCCGAATGTTTGTTTTGAGGTTTAGTTTTCCTCATATGTATCATAAATTATTCGATATGTTTTAGCAGTGTCGCTCTCTCCTCGACCTTGACATTGTACTTTTCTGAAAGACATTTTTGTTCTCCCGCCTGGCACGTACACCTATAGGGGTATTTTTGCATTTCTCACATTACGTTTACTATTATTCTGCCACGGATTGTATAGTCTGCAATAATTGTCGTCTGTTTGGGTTTTTTAAATTCTGAATTTTCAAAAGCCAAAATTACCGTATCAACCAGTCTGGAATCTGACGAGATTCGGCGTCTCATCTGGATCCAAACTGTTTGCAAAGGTAGATTCGCGATGACAGTGAAAGAGTAATACCATTACATGTAGACAGTAGAACCTGTCTTAACTCTTTTGGCGCCGAATTTAAAAGTGTCGTCTGCAATAATAATTTAATATTAAATGTAATTCTAAACTAAATAATAAAGGTATATTAGTAAAACATTTGGTTTTAAAAATCTGTATGCTAGGGCTAAAACAATACAGAAAACAGTGAAGTCCCAGGCCAGATGCCGCCTTTTCAAGGCGGCATCTGACCTTGGACTGCACTGTTTTCAATGGTGCCAACAGGCGACATTGGCACCGAAAGAGCTAAGCGGACTCCAAAAATAGTTCTAATAATGACCCTGCATTAAGTAAGCACCTGCTTTTTAAGACTCCTATGTTCAATAAATAAATGACCACATAAGACAGGTTCTGTTGTAATAATCGTCTGCTAAGGTTGTCGCCTGCTACAATGTCCAAATGAATGTCATTTACATTTCAAATAGTATGGATCCTGATAAGATACCGAGTGTCGTCTCGTCATCATCCAAACGGTTTTGCAACTGTTTACCCACTGAACCCGATGAGACGCCGAGGTATGAGACGCAGAGGTATGAGACGCCGAGGTATGAGACGCCGAGGTATGAGACGCAGAAGTATGAGACGCCGAGGTATGAGACGCCGAGGTATGAGACGCCGAGGTATGAGACGCCGAGGTATGAGACGCAGAGGTATGAGACGCCGAGGTATGAGACGCCGAGGTATGAGACGCCGAGGTATGAGACGCCGAGGTATGAGACGCAGAGGTATGAGACGCCGAGGTATGAGACGCAGAGGTATGAGACGCAGAGGTATGAGACGCAGAGGTATGAGACGCAGAGGTATGAGACGCAGAGGTATGAGACGCAGAGGTATGAGACGCAGAGGTATGAGACGCAGAGGTATGAGACGCCGAGGTTCTCGGCGTCTCGTCGGGATCCAGCTGTTTGAAACTCGGTCAATAGTAGTCAAAATTGCACCAGATTCGAATTTAAATAGACATTACTTTTTCACAGCAGTGTCAAGGTAAAAAACAAATGTGCAATAAGGCGTTCAGCCTTACAACAGGTGCAGATCGATATAACGAAAACCTTTGAATGCTGAATATGTACAGTGGAATTGCCAATTAGCATTTAACACTTTACTCCATTAACACGCCTTTCTATGATTTTGCAAACAGAGTAGACCCAGATCAGACGGCTCCTATAGGAGCCGTCTGATCAGGGTCTGCTCTGTTTGCTTATGATATAATATAGATATGAATCTGCAGTTTATATCACGGACAAAAGTGCTTGTGTCCATGTACTACTATAACAAATGTATCTACTTAATATTCATGGCGTCTTTATTTCTTACATGAATAATCATGGAGGAAAGGGTTAACTACACAGACCCCAAGCAGCATGAAAGGCTTTTATTTCCTAGAGGAATTTGAATGAAAAACAATACAGACCCTGATAAGTGTGCTCCTCTATGTTTCTCTATGTTCCTCTATGTGTTCTCTTATATGTGTCTACACTGTCTGCAAGTGTCAATATATTCGTTTCCCATATTCTAAGGATCCTTTGAATCATATATACGCCTGTTAACGCTTGTGTATATAGAATAGACCCAGATCAGACGACTCCTGTAGTAGCCGTCTGATCACAACCATCTATGTTTACTTATAGATCTATATATAGATCTGGTTCTAGTTTTCACCAACTATTTTCTTCTTCTTGTAACAATGCAAATATTACGCTAATTAATATTCATCCATGCAGCTTTTCTTTATGAATACATTGTATTCATGGAGTAAAGGATTAAGCAACTATTTACGCATTAAGCATTTCCTTCATATAAACATTTGCTCATGCATTTGCAACAGAGTAGACCCATATCAGACGGCTCCTATATGAATAGTCTGATCAGGATCTGCTCTGTTTGCTTATAAAATTATAACAGATCTGATCCTACAGTTTCTGCATGAGCCAAAATGTCATGTGTTCACATGTCATTATAAAATCAATCTAATCAATATTCACTATGTCATTATTTCTTACTTGAATATGAAACGGGGAAAGGGCTAAGATACGGGCCATGAAACGGATGGTTGTTTATTGCAGGGTGAAAGTAATGCAGACATTTCCTTTGGGGGCTTTCTGCATTACTTCTCTATTGCATTTAGTATTAACTGTACCTTTTGACACCGAGTAACTCGACAACTCATCAGGATCAAAACTGTTTGACACTCGGTCAATAGTGTCTCAAAAGCTTGATCAAACCGGAAGTAGTCAAAATTGCACCAGATCCAAATTTGAGCAGACGTAAATTTTCCAGAGCGGGAAAATGGTTAACACGCCACAGACATGATAATTTGCTATATCATTTTGCGAACAGTTTGGATCCAGATGAGACGTTGAATAACCTCTTCGACTTCTTGTCTGAATATAAACACTAAATGATATGTAGGATTTGTAGGAAGAGTCTATAAGGCATACAGTTTAACCCATTCCCTCATATTGACGACTTTTGACGACTCACTTTTGAAGTCACTCTGTGAAACCATTGTGATAAATAGAGCATTTGCTCCTGTAGGAGCTCTATTTATCACAATGGTTTCAAACTACAAAAATTCTAAAAAACCCTTTTCTCTAGTTAATTCTCCTTTTCGGTAGATTTATTCAAAGATGTATCTAAAATAGCCTATGAGGTAATGAGTTAACCCATAGCCCGTTATAACAAAATAATGGCTCAAATTTGGATCTTGCGCAGTTTTGACTATTTCCGAATCAATTAAGCTTTTGAGAATCTATTGACTGAGTGTCAAACAGCTTGGATCCTGATGAGACACCGACTCACCCGGAGTCTCATATTGGTCCAAGCTGTCTGCAAATACGAGTTGGATCGCTGATAGCGGGATAAGGTTTAAACATCCGGTATGCTAAACCCATTCCTCCATAGGCTAATTTTAGATCCAACCACTTGAATAAATCTACCCAAAAGGGCCATTAACTAGAGAAAAGAATTGTTTTCAAAATTTTGTATTTTGAAACCATTGTGATAAATAGAGCATTTGCTCTTATACGAGCAAATGCTCTACTTATCACAATGGTTTCATAAAGTGTTTTTACAGAGGTGTAGAAAGGCGCATTTATGGAGGAAAGGGTTAAGGGTTAATCACCATATTTTTAGAAGCGTTTCAACCTTTATCTGATGAGAGTTAAAAGATCTGCTGAGACTCCAATCTGTACTTAATGAAACGTATTCAAGAGAAACAAGCTATTGGGACTCAGAGCAAAGACTTTTTTATATGTGTCCCTGTTTATGGACATAGGTGCGTATATCAGGTATGTCAATACCTATTTGAGTTGTCCTATATGTGTGCAGCGTTGCAACATGAATTTTGTATAATGTCGTGACAGGGCGGCGTGTTTTCTGTCCGTATCGTAACCCATATAATGGTCTGAGAAGTATGTATGTCACGCTTGTACTTTTAACTCATTACTTCATGAATATTCATGTAAGACAAAAAGACTCCATTAATATTTATTGGATAATTGAAATAATTGCAAATGGACACAGAAAAGTGTGGCAAAGGCAGAAACTATAGAATCATAATTGTGATAAAGTGATAGTATAAATAGTTTATATGTACAAATGAGTATTGCGCTACGAAATCAAACATCGGTGTTGATCCAGATCAGACTGGTCTGATATTCAACCCTGTCGTTAGTCGGCAGCTTGTGTGTGCGTGCGCGCGTGCGTGTGTGTAGAGTGCGGCATGCTTCATTAATTATTCACTATAATCAAAGAAAGCGATTGTCAGTTGACAGTGCACCGATAAACAAACCTTTCGGAATTACAGTAAAACCTCTCTATAACGACCACTAAATTACATTAAGTATTTTGTGTTAAAGACAGGTGGATGCTTAAAACAAGGTGAAAGTAAAACAGAACGCTCCTATAGGAGCGTTCTGTTTAACTTTCACCTTGCTTTAAGCAACCACCTGCCCAAAATACCAATTAATTAATACAATTTAGTGGTCGTTATAGAAAGGTTTTACTATATATCAAACCAGACAAAGTATATTATCATCTAAATAGACCGAGTTTATATTAACCCTTCTAATGCTAAGCGTGCATTGATTGGAATTATTGTTGTGCAAACAGCTTGGCTCCAGATCAGCCCCTGGTCAACTCGTCGTCTCATCAGGATCCAAGCTGTTGCTCAAACAGTTAGGCCAACTATATTTTTGAAATGATTGTAATGAAAGTTTCGGTTGCCATCAGTTTTGATAGCACGAGAAGGAGCACTACCCGTTGATTTAACTTTTAGCCGGTTACAAACCAATCCTGCAAACGGGTTGGGTCTAAGATGAGACACCGAGTACATTGGCACCTCATCAGGATCCAAAATGTTTGACTCCTATGGGAGCTTTCTGCGTTACTTTTGCCCCGCATTAAGCAAGTATGTGCTTTTTAAGATTTCTGCGTACAAATCAGTTCAAAGTCGCTTAAGACAGGTTCTTATGTACTTAGTATTTTGAAAGAGAACACAGAATACGTAAACGTGTGCTCAGTAGGCTAAGCGTTAACCCTCCCAGCTCTGAATGTTCAGAGTGAAATAACCCATAAGTGCTTAACCCATTACCTCATAGGCTATTTTTAGATACAACCTATTTGAATACATCTACCGAAAAGGAGCATTAACTAGAGAAAATGAAACTTTAGAATTTTGTCCATATAGGAGCAAATGCTCTATTTATCACAATACATGTAGTTTCACAAAGTGACTTTTACAGAGTCGTCAAAAATCGTCAATATGGGGAAATGGGTTTACTATAGAGTCCGTTCAGTATGAAAAGCTTAAAACTACTACAAGGTCCATGCTTATAAAACTTTTAGTTGAGTCTGAGTTCGTTCTCAAGTTTTTGATTGGTCAGATTTGAGCCAAAGGCTCAAATCTGACCAATCAAAAGCTTGAGAACTCAAATCTGACCAATCAAAAGCTTGAGAACGAAACTCAGACTCAACTAAAAGCTTTATAAGCATGAGCCGATGACTTTGAATGAATGAGAAACGGTGCAGACCTAATCTAGGAGCCTAATGATCTGGGAATACAATGTTTGCATGCGTGTCCCTCGCTCAAATGGTTAATTTTTTTTATCAATTTGGACTGCCTATTACAGACGGTTCAAGCTATTGTTACTTTTTTTCCACACAGCTTACATCTTCTATTCTCAAAAAAAGATTGACAGGCACACTTAAACACGCGACTGAACGTTACAGTAAAACTTCTCTAAAGTGCCCGCTAAAGAATTTGTCTTATGCGGTCATGAAAAAGAGGTCCAATTATAGGTATGTAAGTCAATGCAGGTCCTATATATCGGAGCATTCTGCATTACTTATCCCTGCATTTAGTAACCATCTGCTTTTAAATATTTCTTTGTTTAATAAACGACTGGTCGCTTAGGGCGGGTTCTACACTGTAGTTTTACTATTGCTCTTATGCCTTTCCTTTATATAAATGTGTTTTCACGCATTTGCAAACAGTGTAGACCTAGATCGGACGACTCCTCTCTACAGTGGTCCCTGTATGTCTGAGTTCTAAATGTGAAGTCTCTTTTTAGTGGTGCCTGCATGTCTCTTCTCTCTTTAGTGGTACATGTACTTGTATGTCTGATTTCTAAATGTGAAGCCTCTCTATAGTGGTACATGCATGTCTCTTCTCTCTTTAATGGTACCTGTATGTCTGATTTCGAAATGTGAAGACCTCTCTATAGTGGTACCTGCATGCCTCTTCTCTCTTTAGCGGTACATGTTTGTCTGATTTCTAAATGTGAAGCCTCTCTATAGTGGTACATGTTTGTCTTATTTCTAAATGTGAAACATCTCTATAGTGGTACCTGTATGTCTGATTTTTAAATGTGAAGTCTCTCTAAAGGTCGTCAATATGAGGGAATGGGTTAACAAGAGCTTTTACAGTTCAAGTAGTTGTGGCACATTAGACAGCGACAGCTTTTGGCAGGTTTGTGGAAGGCAACAATCGCCGAAACCGTCAAGGACGTACTACAAACAAGAGACTTTTCCGTGATTTTGTACCATTCTGCACAAGGGTTGCAAAATATGGTATTGTTCATACTAAATAGAACAATCCTAGCAAATGTCCAAATATCACGCACAATCCATATTTCACAATGGCAGGGACTTTTTTTATATTATTTTTATTAAGATATTGACAACGGTAAAGGTAATAGATATACGATAAACAATTTTGTTGAATGAACATTTGGCAAACTATCAGGTTTACTGCTACTTCGTGCATAACATGGACTAAAATTACATCGAGCATAGGTTTGTACTTTAGCCATTTCCCTATTCTATATTTAATCCAATGTTCGATACCTACTGAATAGTCATGGACAAAATAGTTAGTTATAATGAAATATAGAAGTTGTAACATTGTATCCGTTTTAAAAACAAAAGAAACAGATCTATAAAGTTCCATAAGCAAACAGAGCAGACCCTGATCAGACGGCTCCTACAGGAGCCGTCTGATCTGGGTCTACTCTATTTGCAGATGCGTGAAAATGCATTAATAAAAAAGAAAGGGTTAATCAATAATCTGCTGAATAATAAAAAACTGGTTCCTCTCAATTTGAATATCAATAAAACAAAAACGTATCAAAATTGATCAATGGATAAAAATAGTTGATGACAAATAGTGCAACCATTGATCAAAGAACCCCCACGGAATCCCTTTGATTTGGATCTACCCTGTTTACCAATGTCTTATATACGTAGCTCCCGCACATTGAGGGTTACAGTAAAACCTCTTATAACGGCCATTAAAGTGTGTTAATTAGTTGGTATTTAGGGCAGGTGAGTGCTTAAAGCAATATGAAAGTAAAACAGAACGCTCCTATAGGAGCGTTCTGTTTTACTTTCACCTTGCTTTAAGCAGCCATCTGCCTTTAACACAAAATATTTGATGTAATTTAGTGGCCGTTATAAGAGAGGTTTTACTGTATGTTCAGTTGATAAATATTGTCACCCGCAGAGAATCATGTCTGCACTAATTCTCAAAGCAATGCGTTCTTCCAATTGTTTTACAATCGCACACTGTAGCTGTATGCATGCAAGCTTCATTGGGATATTAGGTATATATCTATCCACTCAATTTATGTGAAAAAAAAAGAAACCTAAACACAAAAGAAATATAAAGACAGTGGAGAACCAATCAGATAGAAAATGGGGATTGTTTCATGATAATATTAATCGGCGACGTATACATGTACGTATGGCCGCTCCATTGTCAAATTGACTTATGGCTTTACAAACATACTTCATTCTATCATAATTCCACCGGCTATCTGTCTCGCGTTTGCAAACAACTTGGATTCAGATGAGATGCCCAGTAACTCGGTTTCCCATCAGGACCCATGCTTTTTTCAACACTCGAAGAATAGTGTCTCAAAACCTTCATCCAATCGGAGATAGATGAAATTGCATTAGGCCAAATTTTGGAAAGACATTACTTTCTAGAGCAGGGTAAGTGTTAATAGTCAATAAACATTAAGAGATATCCCTTTACATAGTCAGGGTAAGTGTCAATAAACAGTAAGAGATATCGCAATAACACTCAGCCTGTTGTGTATGGCTCTGACAGTGATTACCCGTGCAAACAGTTTGGATCCAGATGAGACGCCGAGTAAACTCGGCCTCTCATCAGGATCCAAACTGTTTGACACTCTAGCTGCACTTTTGTAGCCAAACTGGCTATAGCTTGAATGCTGAAAATGAAGTGCGCGAATAAAATGTGTAAAAATAATTTGCCCAGCAGGCTAGAGGGTTAAATGCACCAGTTTGTGAATCACCTCGGATTTTTTGTACTCATTACCTGCGTCAGACTATTTTGAAATTAGATATTGGTTGTCTGGCTATTCATAATGCTATTCATTAAAAAGTCATTCGATATTTATTTTGCAGAGTATTTGCATTATTTTGTTGTATAAAATTAAAAAGCACTTCATCAAAACTGTCTGACCGTGAGACCCATTCGTCGAGATTTTAAAATAAATAACGCAATTAGGAATTCATTGTAAACATTCCCTCAATAATTCCATGTTTTGATTATCTCAAACTTATTGAAATGTGCAAAAAGTTTCGATCCAGCTTAAACGATGTGTAAATGGACGGCTGTTCAAGATCCAAACTAACATCAAACCAACAGTTCTCAAAGCCCGACGGCAACAGATCCGAACTTGAGATTTCAGTGTTTAACTATTTACTCCAGAAATATGCCTTTTTACACGTTTGCAAACAGAGTAAACCCAGATTAGACTGTTCCTGATGGGGAAGTCCGGTCAGGGTCTGCTCTGTTTGCTTATGATTTAATGTACATGTACATATGATTATACAGTTTCTGCCATGGCCAAACATTCTTGTTCTATTTATAACAATTAATCGTATTTCTATTCATTATGTAATTATTTCTTAAACGGATATTCCGATTCCACCGGACTTTTGAGAAACTACTGACCAAATGCCACGACACAAGTTTTTAAGAAACGATTGACCAAGTTTCAAACAGTTTGGATCCTGATGATACGTCGAATTACTCGGCGTCTCATCTGGATCCAAACCGTTTGCGAAAGCGACTCAGGTTTGATAGTAGGATATACATTGTATACTCAACACATCGGGCATAGTCCTTCCCCAGTAGATGGCGTACATGATAGGATGGTGAGGCAGTGTGTTTCGTTAAACACGTACCATTGCTTCCGAAAGGACGTTTTCGGTGTTCGATTTGCATTCTGGTCACGACTGAACAGAACTTGTAAAATTAATTAATGCACATAAAGGCATTTGCATTTCGAATCAGTTCATGTTTCCAGAGTGGAACACACGTCATTAATGTCATTTGCAAACATTGCAGACCCAGATGAGAGGGCTCCTAGAGGAGCCCTCTCGTCTGGGTCAGCACTGTTTGTCAGGTGACAGTTTTTCTTTAAAAATATCCCTGAATATTCATGATAAGTATGGCCTTTTTGAATTTTGGAATAGTTCATTTAACAAATCAGCATTGAAAGGGTTCATTAATTATGCAGTCGGAGTTCTTTGCAAAATGTCAAGGCCAAATCTACTTTTTCACGACACTGCGCAATTTACATTTCTCTTCTACTGGCGCCTTTTGACACCTCTGTAAAAGTCACTTTTTAAAACAATTGTGATAAATAGAGCATTTGCTCCACAGGAGCAAATGCTTTATTTATCACAATGGTTTCAAAACTACGCAATTCTAAAATTCTCCTTTTATCTAGTTGATTCTCCTTTTTTGGTAGATTAATTCAAAGAGGTTGGGTGTAAAAATAGTCTAGGAGGGAACGTGAGGGTAATCAGGGTTGTTTCCTTCTGGTAAGTGTGGTGTAAGTCTTCCCCCGATAGATACATATTTAAACGTATTTACAACCAAATTAGACCTCATGAATATTCATGTAAGAAATAATGACATCGTAAAAAATAACTACATGTAGATGCATTTTATAACATGTGCAGACAGAAACGTTTTGCCTTAACAAAAAATCAGCTAGATTTTACAAGAGCTGTCTGATCCGGGTCTACTCTGCTCGCAAATGCATCACATGACGTCTCAATCAAATAAAGGTTTAATAAAAATGCGAGAAGTGTCTGTCAGATAGTTTGCCATATGGAATGCCTTAACCATTTTACCTGAATATTCATTTAAGATAATTATAATGATATCATGAATATCACTATTTTATTATAATAGTATACACGTACATGTATAGACACATGCTATTTTGGCCTTGACATAAAAACTATAGTATCAGAATTACATGTATATTATTCAATAAGAAAAGGGATGAGCTCCTGACTTCTGGTCTATCTAGGGTTAATAGTCTCTTATTTATCCCAATACACATTTGAATCTAAACAAAGTTAGGATTCTAGAACAAGAACAAATGTATCTACCCCCTCCCAACAAACACGCTCATAAAATGAGGGGGCTATAAAATGACTCACCTTTGTATGTCTGTATAAGTATGGTATGGCCAAACACTCAAGTCCTCAAGTGTTACTGGATGTATAGATCTAATAAATTACCTGAACTATTACCATGTAAGAAATAAATGACATTACGAATATTTTTACAATGGCATATGTACACAGGATATTTTGATATTGGTAGAAACTGAAAAGCCTGATACATTATAGTTTTATAAGCAAACAGAGCAGACCCTGATCAGATGGCTCCTACAAAGACGTGAACATGTGTATATATGGAGTAAATGGTTAACCGTTCCCCTGTTTAATATTCTAGTAAGAAATAATGACATCATGAATATATATTGGCTCATATGACATGTGAACACATGACATTTTGGCTCAGACAGAAACTGTAGAATCAGATCTATATTATACCATAAGCAAACAGAGCAGACCCTGATCAGACGGCTCCTATAGAAATCGTCTAATCTGGTCTACTCGGTTTACAAATGCGTGAAAAGGCGTTTATGTGAAGTAAATGGTTAAAGAGAGCAAGTTCATATAATGGAAAACCATCCCATATGTATAATCTTCTGAATGTGGGAAACGAGTGTACTGGCTTTTGCAGACAATGTAGACCCCGAACAGAGGGCTGTTTAAGGAGTCGTCTGATCAGGGACTGCTGCGCTTGCCATTCAAAATCACCCAGGGAATTTAAGCATGGATACTAATGTAGTTAAAACAGATGGGTTATTCCAATTGGAATATTTAGAATTCAAAGGGTGAAGACCTTTGTTTAACCCTTTCACTGTTCTGTATTTAGGCCAATTCCAATACCTACTGAATATTCATTAACAAAATAGTTATAAAGAAATATGGACGGTGGAACAATGTAGACATTTTAGAAAGTAAAGAAACAGATATATCAAATTCTATTAGCAAACAGAGCAGCCCCTGATCAGACGGCTCCTCTAGGAGCCGTGTGATCTGGGTCTACTCTGTTTGCAAATGCGTGAAAACACGTTTATATGAGAGAAAGGGTTAAGAGCTATTCCCTACTATAAACGGCTTTGAATGTCTTTGTTCTGTTTGCTTATGAAGTTATAATAGATCTGACTCTACAGATTCTACTAATACCAAAACAATATGTGTACATGTGCCATTGTTAACAATTATCTGATACATATTCGCCATGTCATTATTTTACATGAATATTCAATAGGAAATGGGTTAAAGAACGACGCCAAAACGTGACAATCTGACAAAAGGAAATCAATGGCAAATGGCATACGTATCACGATTATATTAAATGTTAACTCTTTTGCTGCCAAATATTGTTTGTCGTCTGCAATGGTTGTCTTCTGCTACAGTTTTCATTTGGTTAACCCTTTCGTCGCCAAATTTCTAATTGTCGTCTGCAATCAAAGTTTGTTAAATCATTCAGTAAAATAAGGACATGGGATAAATAAATGCAAATTTAAGAGGAATAAAGCACATATATAGAAATAGAGATTGAGACAAATAGTGAAGTCCCTGGTCAAAAGGCGGCGTCAGATCTGGGGCTGCACTATTTGTCGTGGTGCATTTATGCGACTTCGGCGGTGAAAGGGTTAAGTATCCTTCTTTTCTTTCAAAAACATTGCCACAGTAACAAACAGTATAACAATTTTAAGACGCCGAGTTACTCGGCATCTCATTTTGATTCAAATTGTTTGCATAGGTAATCACCGATGCGACACTGACAACGAATTTGCGAATTATTTGAGTACCAAACGTTTCACCCTGTATCCCGTTTACCCCTTCCTTTGCAAAGAGAGTAGTCCCAGATAAGACGTCTCCTGAAGGAGCCGTCTGATCTAGGTCTGCGGTTTGCTTGTGATAAAATAAAGGTTTGATTTTAAAGTGTATGCCACGTCCAAAACATCTCGAAACCATGCGCTATTATAACAATCTAATTAATATTCATGACGTCATTATGTCTTACATGAATATTCGTGAAGTAAAGGGTTAAACATTTATTAATACGACATATTGGTGTATGCGCAGTATAATAGTGACGTATACATAATGGAAAGCAAATATGTGCTATTAACTCTTATCTTGTAAAATTGTCTGCTCAAACTCCAACCTGATACAGTAAAACCCCGCTAGTGCGACCGCCTTAAAGAGGTATAATTATGGGTGTTAGATGCAGGTGATAGCTTAATGCAGGACAAAAGTAGGAGCTTTCTGCATTACTTTTGTCCTGCATTAAGCAACCACCTGCTTATAAAGACACCCGTGTTTATTCATTAAGTGGTCGCATTAGAGGGGTTCTACTGTACTAGTTTACGTACTTTCGATTCGTTCGAAAGTTGTGAGTAACTCATGACCCATTGCCATATAGTTTGGATCCTGATTGGATACTGTGCTACTCGGTGCATACCCTTGGTCCTGGCTGTTTGTAAATGACAGCCAGGTAGATCGGCAGAAGAACGGTTTAAAAGATTATTAATTGTCGGTCGAGTGTATGTATGTATGTTATGTCAATATTTAAATCCGACCTCTTGCGTCAATAAAAAAAAAAGATTCACAACCAGGTAAACCAGGTAAAAGATATTCATTCACACAAAGGCATCGTGACCGGCAAAACAAGTCAGCTACATACCGAAAAGATATTTTAGAATGATTTACGCAACATGATCGCCAATTTGTGTTCGCTATGAAGTAATTGACCTCCGACACTAATCCTTTCGCCGCCAAATAAATTCAATCTTTCTTGAAATTCTTTGCAAACTATACTCAGAGGTTCAACCAGTTTGGATGCTAATGAGCCATCGAGTATCCTCTGGGTGTAAGCTGTTTGTAAAGGTTATCACGATGTCGTCTAGGACGACAATCTGTCTTAAATGACCATTAAAAAGAGGTATACTTATGGATCAGTATGGCAGGTGGTAGCTTAACACATTAACTCCTAGTGACGCATTTTGGTGCTTCTGTAAAAGGCACATTTTGAAACCATTGTGATAAATAGAACATTTGCTCCTTAGGAGCAAATGCTCAATTTACCACAATGGTTTCAAAACTACACAATTCTAGAATTCTCCTTTTCTATAGTTAATGCTCCTTTTCGGTAGATTTATTCAAAGAGGTTAGATCTAAAAATAGTCTAGGAGGGAATAAGTTAATGCAGGTCAGGCGTAATACAGAAAGCTCCTATAGGAACGTTCTGCATGACCTTTGCCCTGCAATAAGGAACCACCTGCATTTTAACCCTTCTCTTGCTGAATTTTAAAACACATTTCTCCTTCTTTACCCATGCCCTGTTGTATAATTACATACATCTTCACTGTGTACAAGTATATCGCTGTGCAATCACTGCTGTGGAGTGCACTGGTTGCACAATCAACTTGTAAATAGTGCAGACCCTGATGAGACAGCTCCTGCAGGAGCTGTCTCATCTGGGTCTTCACTATTTACAGGTAGGTATATTGACGAGAATAGCAAGCGAAGTGTTAAGACTCCTATGATCAATAAATAATGATTTATCGCTTATGATAGGGTCTGCTATATTTCGGTTTTCTGTTAATAAATCACTTTGCTTGACACACTGGGAGTGATTTTAATGAAACAAGAGGATCGTGGTGATCCTAAATCGTTCACCAGGGTTCATATGTTCTGTTTGGCACACACGAGCATGGGTCCAGTTATTTGAACCCAAAGCAAACATTTTATCAGTACTCTTGGAAGCCCCTTTTTAGAAATAAAAAGGGAAGGCTCAAACTATTTAAGAACATTTTTCATTATATTTATTTTTTGTCAGTGATTTTAGAAGACATTTTAAAATATTCACTGCGGCGGTCATGTTTTTATAATGAGCCACAACAACTAGAAGAACTATGTTGGTCACTAAAGGAACATTGTTTTAACCCTTCTCCTCATATAAACGTGTTTTCACGCTTCTAAACAGAGAAGACCCAGATCAGATGGCTCCTCTAGTAGCCATCTGATCAGGGTCTGCTCTGTTTGCTTATGGAATTTTGAAAGATATGTTTCTTTACTATCTAAAATGGCTATAATGTTCCATCTTCCTTATTTTATTATAACTATTTTGTCCATGAATATTCAGTAGGTATTGAAATTTGGAATAAACATAGAACAGGGAAAGGGTTAAAGTAATATTAAAATCCGTCTAATGGTTGGAGTGTCCCCATGTGCTAAAATTTTCAAAGAATCAGTATTTATTTGAAATATTATGGTAGCGGGTTACTCTTAACCCATTTCGTCATAGGCTATTTCTAGATACAACCTCTTTGAATAAATCTACCGAAAAGAAGCATTAACTAGAGAAAAGGAAAATTTTAGAATTTTTTAGTTTGAAACCATTGTGATAAATAGAGCATTTGCTCCTATAGGAGCAAATGCTCTATTCATCACAATGGTTTCACAAAATGACTTTTACAGAGTCGTCAAAAGTCGTCAATATGGGGGAATGGGTTAATATGAGATGTCCAACTGTTTCAGACAAAAACTTTTTTCTTTTCAGTTGCCATCGCAACCGTAGCTCTATATGGAATTCAATGGTTTGAACAGAAATGAAATGGAACCCACATGGACCACATATATGGTCACTACAGGCTATGGGGTGTTTTAGGGGATATGTTTGAAGTGCTTTGTTGACGACCGATGACGGCGGACACATCCAAATAGCTGAGCTAAACAAACAGTTGATTTAAATATTTTAAAAACGTATTTACATATACTTTATTCAAATATAAAACAATTTATCAAAGATGTCAGACCTAAAAATCACTACGCCATTAGGCATTCATAGTAAATATTGACCAATTTATTCGCACCCTGCCTGTCGAAACTTGACAGGTAATGGAAATTAAATACAGTTTGGATCTAGATCAGACGCCTATTAACTCTGTGTATGATTAGTATCAAATCTGTTTTGACACTAGGTCATTAGTTTCTTGAAAGCTCGAACAAATTATGGACATATCTGCAACTGATTAGACTTTTAGAAGACATTTAACCCTTTCGGTGCCAGCAATGTCGTCTGCTGGGCACAGTTTCGTTTATTTTTAGTGTAAGTGTGTGCATTCCTTCCATTTTCTTTATAAAACAGTAAACATAGTCTCACACAGTTTGGATCCTGATGAGACGCCGAGTTACTCGACGTCTCATCTGGATCCAAACTGTTTGCATGTGATTTCATAAACCCGTCATTGTGGCACGGAAGGGGTTATGTTTTACCGCAGGCTAAGGATTATGTAATTATATACAGTAAAACCTCTCTATAACGACCACTAAATTGTGTTTATTAGTTGGTATTTAGGGCAGGTGACTGCTTAAAGCAAGGTGAAAGTAAAACAACGCTCCTATAGGAGCGTTCTGTTTTACTTTCACCTTGCTTTAAGCAGCCACCTGCCTTTAACACAAAATAGTTGGTGTAATTAATTGGTCGTTATAGAGAGATTTTACTGTATATTTACACATATATATCAGACGTTATATCAGAATGTGGTCCAATTACACACCCGTTTGGTTTTGCAAACATATTAGACACAGATCAGACAGCTCTTGTTTGCTTATGAACTAATATAAATCTGATTATACAGTTTCTGCTATGGCTAAAACTTCGTGTGTTCATTTGCCATTAAAATAAAATAATTGATTAGTGTTTATTGTGTAATTATTTCTCAAATGAATATTCATGGAGTATTTCTAATTATGCACGTACAGTGATAAAGAGGCTCTTGCAAAAATGTCATTTTAACCATTTACCTCATAGGCTATTTTTAGATAAAACCTCTTTGAATAAATCTACCGAAAAGGAGCATTAACTAGAGAAAGGGATTTTTTTTAGAATTTTGTAGTTTAAAACCATTGTGATAAAGAGGGCATTTGCTCCTATAGGAGCAAATGCTCTATTTATCACAATGGTTTCAACATGTCACTTTTAGTCGTCAAAAGTCGTCAATATGAGGGAATGGGTTAATGGGAAATCTTATCAGCTGTTTGGTGCCCGATAACGAATTAACCCATTACACTATGAATATTCATGTAAGAAGTAATGACATCATGAATATGAATTAAAATTATTTTTCATAGTGAAAGAAATGTTTGGCAATGACAGAAACTGTAGCATCATATCTATATTATTTCATAAATAAACGGAGTAGATCCTGTTCAGATGACTCCTACATGAGCCGTCTGATCTTGGTATACTCTGTTTGCAAAAGTGTAGAAAGGCGTTTTTATGGTGTAAAGGATTAAAGAGTGTGTATATTGTTTTCAGACACACGTGTGATAAAGATTCACCGAGAATAGAAATACGACTGCTAACAAGGTGAACTACGTCAAATGATGACAATTCAAGTGCACATAACCCCACACCAAATGTTTCAACTGTCCATTGCCATTCCTGTTTTGATATCATGTGACCACACACCATACACATGTTTTAACCCTTTAACCGCCGAAGTCGCATAAAAGCACCACGACAAATAGTGCAGTCCTAGATCAGACGCCGCCTTTTCAAGGCGGCTTCTGATCAGGGACTTCACTATTTGTCTCAAGCTCTATTTCTATATTTGTGCTTTATTCCTTTGAAATTTACATTTATTTATCTCATTTCCTTATTTTACTGAATTATTTAACAAACTTGGATTGCAGACAATTAGAAATTAGGCGCCGAAAGGGTTAACCCATTTCCTCAGATAGACTTTTGGCACCTTTGTGAACAGAGCAGACCAATATCATGCGGTTCCTGCATGATTCTTCTGATCAGGGTCTGCTCTCTTGGCTTATGGAATATCATAGGTCTAATTCTACCGTGCCTGCCCAGGCTAAAGATTCACGAGTTCACGTGCTTTTATAAAATACTCCTACTATTATCCACAATGCGTTTATTTCTTACATTAAGAAAATAGTGTGATTAGAGCGTGAGTGAGGTAAGGTGGAAAGGATAAGGTAGAGTAGGGTGGGCAGATAGGTAGGTAGGTGGGTGGTAGAGCAGGGTAGTGAGGTAAGGTGGGTAGGATAAGGTAGAGCAAGGTGGGTAGATAGGTAGGTAGGTGGGTGGTAGAGCAGGGTAGTGAGGTAAGGTGGGAATGATAAGCTAGAGTAGGGTGGGTAGATAGGTAGGTAGGTGGGTGGCAGAGCAGGGTAGTGAGGTAAGGTGGGAAGGATAAGGTAGAGTAAGGTGGGTAGATAGGTGGGTGGTAGAGCAGGGTAGTGAGGTAAGGTGGGTAGGATAAGGTAGAGTAAGGTGGGTAGATAGGTAGGTAGGTGGGTGGTAGAGCAGGGTAGCGAGGTAAGGTGGGAAGGATAAGGTAGAGCAGGGTGGGTAGATAGGTAGGTAGGTGGGTGGTAGAGAAGGGTAGTGAGGTAAGGTGGGAAAGATAATGTAGAGTAAGGTGGGTAGATAGGTAGGTAGGTGGGTGGTAGAGCAGGGTAGTGAGGTAAGGTGGGAAGGATAATGTAGAGTATGGTGGGTAGATAGGTAGGTAGGTGGGTGGTAGAGCAGGGTAGTGAGGTAAGGTGGGAAGGATAAGGTAGAGTAAGGTGGGTAGATAGGTAGGTGGTAGAGCAGGGTAGTGAGGTAAGGTGGGAAGGATAAGGTAGAGTAGGTAGGTAGGTGGGTGGTAGAGCAGGGTAGTGAGGTAAGGTGGGTAGGATAAGGTAGAGTAAAGTGGGTAGATAGGTAGGTAGGTGGGTGGTAGAGCAGGGTAGTGAGGTAAGGTGGGAAGGGTAAGGTAGGGTAGGGTGGGTAGATAGGTAGGTGGTAGAGCAGGGTAGAGGATGGGGTAGGGTGGGTAGATAGGTAGGTAGGTGGGTGGTAGAACAGGGTAGATGGTGGGGTAGGGTAGGGTAGGTAGGTACACAGAGACATGCAGATAGATAGATAGGACAGGTGAAAATAAAAGAAAACAAAGAAAGACAAATAAATTCAAAAATGTTTTTATATTTGTATATGAATCATTTCCATTCAAAGATTATATATTTCCATAAAACGTTCACACATGTCACGCATGGCACAAACAATGATTGTAAGACAGGAGGAGTTTAACCCTTTACTACAAAATAAGTTTTCTACACCTTTGCAAATATGGTAGACCCAGATCAGATGGCTGATGTAAGAGTTGTCTGATCAGGGTCTGCTTTGTTTGCTTATGAATTAATAGAGTTGATGCTACAGTTTCTGTTGTGCCTATGAAATACAGTGTCCATGAGCCATTGTAAAAATAAATCCAATTAGTATTCATGATGTCATTATTTCTTACATGAATATTCATGGAGTAAAGGGTTGAATAAGTACAATATATAAATAAATAATGCACAACTGACGCTCCAAATTAAATATTAAATATATCACAACATATTACACATAAATAGCTTCTAAATATCCAAGGTCCTTCTGTTACAATATATCAGTCAAATCTCATCTGAAAAGCATTTTGTTTATTATTCGCTGAGTAGCATCAATTTAGGGGAAAAATTACCAATTAATACCAGTACAGTAAAACCTCTCTATAACGACCCGTAAATTACATCAAGTATTTAGTGTTAAAGGAAGGTGGATGCTTAAAGCAAGGTGAAAGTAAAACAGAACGTTCCTATAGGAGCGTTCTGTTTAACTTTCACTTTGCTTTAAGCAACCACCTGCACAAAATACCAACTAATTAACACAATTTAGTGGTCGTTATAGAAAGGTTTTACTGTATATATATTTCCATTCAGCTATTTACTAAGTCTTGAAATGTTTTCCAACATCTGAACCCTTTGAACACTAAATTTTCAAAGTGAAAACGTCCATCATTGTTTAATGGTGGAGTCCATCCAGTATGAACGGGGTATACTTGGCAGGAGGATTTTGAATGACAAACAGTGCAGACCCTGATCAGAGGCTCATCTAGGAGCACTCTGACTTGGAACCACAAGCTTAGCAAATACCAGTACAATTGCTTTCCACATTTAACCCATTCCTCTATAGGCTATTTTTAGATCCAACCTCTTTGAATAAATCTACCAAAAAGGAGCATTAACTAGAGAAAAGGACAATTTTAGAATTTTGTAGTCTGAAACAATTGTGATAAATAGAGCATTTGCTCCTATAGGAGCAAATGCTCTATTTATCAAAATGGTTTCAAAAAAGTGACTATTACAGAGGCGTAAAAAGGCATATTTATGGAGGAAAGGGTTAAATGGTTACTGTGCAATCAAATACACAAGAGACATCTTATACCTTATTAACACTTTCCTCCATGAGTATTCATGTACAAAATAATGATGCCACGAATATTACTTAAATTAATGTGTTATAATAGCACATTGACACAGGATGTTTTGGCCATGGCAGAAACTATAGAATCATATCAAATGGAAAGAAGTTTTAATTTGTGCCTAGAGCCTTTAATACATGCGGAGAGTGCCTCTGATATATAGGCACACTCATTTTCAAAAGCAAATTAATATACGAGAATCTGCACAAACAATTTGCAATCGGTTGCTACACATCCTGTCATCTACAGTAGAACCTGTCTTAAGTGGCCATGACAGTCTAATTATGGATCTGTATGGCAGGTCCTAGCTTATGGCAGGTCTAAAGTAACGCAGAAAGCTTCTATACATTGCTTCTACCCTGCAATGAGCAACCACCTGCTTTTCAAGACTCCTATGTTCAATAATGAATGCCACTTAACCGTTTCCCCCATAAATACGCATTTCTATGCCTCTGTAACAGTCACTTTATGAAACCATTGTGATAAATAGAGCATTTGCTCCCTATAGGAGCAAATGCTCTATTTACCACAATGGTTTCAACACAACACAATTCTAACATTTTCCTTTTCTCTAGTTAATGCTCCTTTTCGGTAGATTCGTTCAAAGAGGTTGGGTCTAAAAATAGCCTATGGAGGAAAGGGTTAAGACAGGTTCTACTGTATGTTCCTTTGTCAAATAACCATGTCAGAGAATGTGAACCATGTGCAACAAGGTGCTGTCAGCTTGTCATTAATGCCCAGGGATATTATATGAGATATTGAAACTTATTCTATCAAACATTTTGAAATTGTACCAATATTCCAATTTTCTGCATATGTTCAAGTTTTCAGATTAAAATCATTTTTCCTGCTCAACCCTTTTCTTCATATAAACACCTTTTCACGCAATTGCAAACAGAGAACTTGTCTTTTCTGTTGTAACATACAGTGAACCTCTAACAGCTTAATGCAGGATGAAAGAAATGCAAAAATGCCCAAAAGAAGCATTTTGCATTATTTGTGCTCTGCATTAATCCATGAATATTCATGCAATATATAATGCATGTATGAATATTAATTAGTTAAATATTTGAAATTACATATATAATTCCATAAGCAAACACGCAGCATACCCCGATCAGACTGCTTCTACAGGAGCTGTCTGATCTGGGTCTACTCTGTTTGCAAAGGCGTTTAAAGGTGTATCTATGGAGTAAAGGGTTAAACTACCACATTCTTAAGACCGTTGTATTTAATGAGTATGTGATCACTTAAAACAAAATTTACTATAACATTGCATAGAAAAAATTCGGGATTCCTACATTCCTCATAGCTATCATAGGGATAAATAACCCAGACTGGCAATTAGTATTTGTATATTGGCCTGAAAGCAATTTTTTAACCCTTTACCTGTTCTAAGTTAATAGTCCAAATTTCAATACCTACTGAATATTCATTAACAAAATAGTTATAAAGAAATATGGAACTTGGAACATTGCAGACATTTTAGAAAGCAAGGAAACAGATCTATTAAATTCTATTAGCAAACAGAGCAGACCCTGATCAGACGGCTCCTCTAGGAGCCGTCTGATCTGGGTCTACTCTGTTTGCAAATGCGTGAAAACAGTTTATATGAGGGAAAGGGTTAAGCATCTTATACAGCACTTTTTTTATGCAACAAACTCCAGTCAATGTGACTCACTATTTCCCAATGTATTTGACATTAAGCACCAAGGGTGGATGAGGCCTTACTGTTAAAGTCTGTAATCTCTTCACTTGGAATCCTGGTATGAGATCAAACTCAAACTGTCTCAGAAGGCAGCACAGCACAATTTTCATTTCAAATTGAGCAAACTTGTGCCCAATACACATCATAGGTCCTGTTGCGAAAGGCAGATGCTTATATGGTTCATGATCACCAAAGAAACGTTCCGGCTTGAATTCTTCTGGTTCTGGCCAATTTTGTTCCATTCTGTAATCAAAACTTTTCTCAACCCATTCCCACATATTGATGCCTTTCAACGCCTCTGTAAAGGTCTGATTTTGAAACCATTGCGATGCTTCGAGCATTTGCTCCATAGGAGCAAATGCTCTATTTATCTATTTATCACAATGGTTTCAAGACTACACAAATTGAAAATTTACCTTTTCTTTAGTAAATGATCCTTTTCGGTATTTTTCAATGAGGTTGGGTCTAAAAATAGCCTATGTGGGAATGGGTTAATGGTGGCCAATTTGTGATTACCCATTATTATTATTATCATATTATTATACCACATTTATATATCGCTCTTTTCGCACAGGATATGTGCATTCAAAAGCGCTCTTTACCTATGTACATGTAAAGAGTTTGGATGCATATGAGACAGAGTCTCATCAGGTGCTAGCTTAATGCAGAACTGATTCTGAAGTATATTGAAAGTTCCTATGGAAGCTTTCTGCATAACTTTTGTCCTGCAATAAGCTTCCACCTGTCTATGAGATCAAGGTTTGATATCGATTTACCCTTTCCCTGTTGCATATTCATGTAAGATATAATGACATCATGACTGTTATAATGACATATGTACATATGAACTTTTGGTATTGGTAGAAACTATAAAGTTAGATCTACCATAAATCTACCATAGATCCTGAAGGAGCCATCACATCTGGGTCTACTCTGTTTGCAAAGGTGTGAAAAAGCATTTGTCTGAGGTAAAAGGTCAATTAGTCATTGAGAGGGTCTGATCTGTTTGCTTATGAAATAATATAGACCTGATTCTACAGCTTCTGTTGTCATAAAAATTCCCTTATTTATAGCTTGAGTTTAAAGATTGAGCTATTTTAAATCAATAATTATTCTTGCACAAAACGTACTGTTGTAGTCCCGCTAGACTATGTATTAATAACAAGGTGATTCTCGTGCTCACGCGCTGTTGTTGACCGGTTTTAATTATACCTATTCGGGGCCTAAGGTAAACAATGGACGGGAATGCTATAGCGTTACGGCCTAAGCTAGGTGAACGGTGCGAGTATTTCAGGGGCACTGACAATGAACTGTTTTACAGTAGTACAACGATCAGATGGCGTTGTTTCCAAAACAATGTGTATGTAAAGACAGAAAATTAACGATAAGTACAACTGTGGCATGTAGATCTATATTAGGATAGGAAGCAGTGGTGTAGTGGTTATGCTGTTAGACCTGGATTAACCTATACAACATGTCGCAGTGTAATTTATCGTTAATTTTCTGTGTTTACATACGTACTGTTTTGTAAACAACGCCATCTGATCGTTGTACTACTGTAGTGATAGACAAACAGTGGCCCGGAAACAGCATAAATCGAACGAAGTGTGTCAAAGAAGTGAATAGTTTTGCTAGTATTTGGAAGAATTAAATTGATGCAAGAAAGCAGAAAATGGGTTTTATGCAAGAATAGCGTTAATACACGTTTGTTTTCGGGCAATAACATCTGCAGTGTCCCTCGGGACTGTTGTTGGCCCGAACCCTCTAATGATGTCAATATATTCATAGAGCAAAGGATTAAAGCAAGAATCAAAAGTAATTAAAAGTGCAAGGCATATGGATATTCTAAAAATAAATTATAAAAGGTTATGGAGACTAAACAGATCCATTTACCTGTGGAGGGCTCCAGTATGTAGGACAATTCTTGTACCAGCTGGTATAGAGATGCCATTGATCAAGTCATCATCTAATGCTGTACGTGTAACGGATGACACAACAGGATACAGTCTGTAAAAAAAGTTCAAAATAAATATCTATAAAACACTAATATAACAATCGCTTGCTGAATAAATATGGATGCCTTTAGGAGCGGAGGTTGTTTAACCCTTTATCCATGAATATTCATGTAAGAAATAATGACATCATGAATATTTATTAGACTAATTGTTATAATAGCACATTGATACAGGAGATTTTGGCTGTGGCAGAAAATGTAGATTCATAACTATATTATATCATAAGTAAACAGAGCAGATCCTGATCAGACGGCTCCTACAGGACCCGTCTGAACTGGGTCTTCTCTCTTTGCAAGGGCGTAGGAAGGCATATTTATTGAGTAAAGGGTTAAAGCAGAAAGTATGTATTTAAGAAAGCTCCTAGGGGCACAGGCATTTTTCGAAATAAGTTCAAATTGACAATCTTCATAAGAATAATTGAACATAGTCAACACCATGTGAAAATATATGTTTATTGAACAGAGTATCACTTTAAGGCGTGACAAAAAGATACACTTAATTTTCAATTATTTTCGTCTTGCATTAAGCAGCCACTGACTTTTAAGACATCAATGTTAATTCATTAAGTGGTATTTTACAGAAGCTATACTGTACATTAACCCTTTGCTTGCTATTCACGTCAATATACCTACCTGTAAATAGTGAAGACCCAGATGAGACAGCTCCTGTATGAGCTGTCTCATCAGGGTCTGCACTATTTACAAGTTGATTGTGCAACCAGTGCACTCCACAGCAGTGATTGCACAGCGAAATACTTGTACACAGTGAAGATATATGTAATTATACAACAGGGCATGGGTAAAGAAGGGGAAATGTATTTTAAAATTCAGCAAGCGAAGGGTTAACTCACTTTAGAATCCAAATCCTTCTTTGGTTACTTTAGAATGCTTTGAAATAATTTGATAAATCAGTATCACTGAATTCTGACTATCATCCAGTTACATAAAACTAACACTTGGGTGAGTCCACCTGGAACTACCTTGTTCTATGCAAACGTTTGAAAATATTTCAGTTGAAAATATTTATATAAGTTGAAGTTGAAATTAAAAACTTAACTTTAACAGTACTAATGGAATAAATTACTGTCCATTTCATTCAATTTCGTCACTCAATTTGAATCAATATTTTTTTTTCATTTCTGACCTGATTGAGATCGAATTTAAAGCATTTGTTTTATCATTTTTCTGGAACACTCTGTCCGAGTTTAGATAAATAAAGATTTAAGGCCTAAAAACAATGTTAACATTTGTAAACATGTTCATTTCAAATTACAAGTAGCTGACAATGACGTCAAGTGGAACGTTCGATTTTTTTTCCCCCGAGGATAATAACAGTTCTTAGATGTTGACATCATATAAGAAATTACAACATTTATTTTCATATTAGTATGCTGCTCATCCCTCTCGAAAAAATGGTGCATTCCACTCTTTATTTTTCTGTATGGGTACATTATGTCATGCAGCAGCCATTTGCAAAGAAACAGCTGATAGAATTAGTATGTAGAAAATGCATTTTGGGCATTTTTTTCCTTGTTACTACATGGCATAGAAAGGTATTTAGCATGGGAGTTTCTGAAAAATGATGCAATTGAATGAAGTAGATTTAAGTTTTAATCTGTCCTGAAATTAAAAAAAATATCTTGATTCAAATTGAGTGACAAAACTGAGTGAAAAGGACAGTACAGTAAAACCTCTCTATAACGGTCACTAAATTATGTTATTTAGTTCTTAGGGCAGGTGGCTGCTTGAAGCAAGGTGAAAGTAAAACAGAACGCTCCTATAGGAGCATTCTGTTTTACTTTCACCTTGTTTTAAGCAGCCACCTGCCTTTAACTAAAAATAATTGATGTAATTAAGTGGCCGTTATAGAGAGGTTTTACTGCAGTAATGATATGAATGTATACAATTTGCATCTAGAGGAGACACGTGCAGATCAGATGTGTAAATCAAACCTTCTTCAAGCATAACTTGTTAATTTCTCCATCAAACCCTATGTTATGATCACTTTTCAGAATTGTATCTTCAATACAATTCTACATAAACATAGGTTTTGGTTGAGAAATGAAACTTTTTTAATTAATTCTTTCTCTATACAATATTCATGTAAGAAATAATGACATCATAAAATATTAATTAGATAATTTTTTATGATGACATATGAACACAGGAGATTTTGGTTCAGAAGCTGTATATTCAGATTTATATCATACCATAAGCAAACAGAGCAGACCCTGATCAGACTGCTCCTAAAGGAGCCATCTGATCTGGGTCTACCCTGTTTCCAAAGGTATGAATGAATATAACCCCTATGTATGATTTTACTTTATAAATATTCAGGAGAAAAAATAACATCATGAATATCAATTGGATGCATTTTCAAACTGGCATACAACCACAGATCATTTTGGCCATGACAGGAACAATTATTGATGTTATTCTATAATCAAGCAGAGCAGACCCTGATCATACGGCTCTTACAGCAGTAGTCTGAGTTTGGTCTACTCTGTTTGCAAAGGTGTAAAAATGTGTATATATGAAGTTAAGGGTTAAACCAACAATACCTTTGCACTTCTTTGATGACACAATTCATGTAGGTCATTTTGTCCATATATTCATGTGTTATGGCTGCCTGGTCGTCAGGAAGGACCTTTGCTATCTCCTCTCTAACTCTGCTCTGGACGTCTGTGTGTTTGGCCAGTAGATACAAAATCCAGCTTAAAGTAACACTTGTAGTCTGAAGAAAGTGTAAACAAGAAACCATTAAAACCAAGGCTGAAAATGGGTGCATAGATGCCCGAATAATATCCATGGTAACAACCTCTGTAAAATGACCACCAGAGAGGTTTATTTCTGCATCTGCTAAGCAGATGATAGCATGATTTTCATACTTCATTAAGCAGCCACTTGTTTTAAAAGACAAAGAGAGATTTCACTGTAAATAAAACAATGACTATAATTCATCTGAAAAGAGCATTGCCAGCAGATACCATTACTTGTCTTTCACCGCAAAATTTAATATTTCAAAGGGCCATAACTCTTTAAAAATGCACAATAGAGTGATGGCCTTTACCAGATTGTAGCTTTCGTGAACAACTGTGAAATTTAATCCTTTCTCTCATATAAATTGTGTTTTCACACATTTGCAAAAAAAGTAGACCCAGACGGCTCCTCTACGAGCTGTGTAATCACACATTTTGAAGACACCAATGTTTAATCATTAAAAAATCTGGAAATTGATTTAACCCTTTCCCTCATACAAACGCGTTTTCACGCATTTGCAAACAGAGTAGACCCAGATCTAGGAGCCGTCTGATCAGGGTCTGCTCTGTTTGCTAATAGAATTTCATAGAACTGTTTCTTTGCTTTCTAAAATGTTAATGAATATTCAGTAGGTATTGAAATTTGGCCTAAATACAGAACAGGGAAAGGGTTAAGAGATTCATGCGCAAATGCCAGGAATGTCTCTTATGAAAGACCTGACAAGAACATGAAGGATAGAACTGTTAACTACTAGAATGTTGGTACCTACATCAAAGCCAGCCATCAACATGCCGGCCACATTTTCAAACATCAGATCTTCAGGAATTGGTTTGCCTGCCTCATCTCTGGCAAGGGTAAGTAAAGAAAGGAGATCACGAGGCTGGTCCTGAACTGTGAAAATAAAACAAAGAAGTGCAATACAATGGCTTGAAAAGTATCTGGTGGCAGTTTAATGCAGGATGAAAGAGTTTGCTCAACAGGGTTTGCTCTGTTTGCTTGTGATATAATATAGGTATGATTCTACAGTTTCTACTATAGCCAAATATGTCTGTATTATACATGTGCCATTATAAAAATTAATCCAACAAGATCTAGTTTTAATGGAATCTGTTACAAAATGTTCCCCAAACGAAATGGACAATAGGTATTGAAGAGCAAAATATCTAAATTTTCAACAATCATAGGCCATCACTGGGTTACCATGGCAACCAGTAAGTTCAGGGAACCCATATACACCTACCTACCAATTTTTAGCCAAACTTAATATATTTACATCAAACCAATTTTCAGCAAATTTTAACAATATCTAAATTTCGACATATCAGAGCTCACCATTCAGTTACCATGGTAACATTTTAAAAACCAAGTTAAAAAAAGAAGTTGAATGCACATCTGCACATAACCAGCAATGTTCATGTGAAGTTTCACTACAATCAGACTATTACTTACTGAGAAATGTGTCAGACAAGTACATGGCTGAAGAAGAACAAGAACAAGAATAGAAGGAAAGAAGTAGAAGAAGAAACGGAGCAAATATAATATTCCCCCACTTCATTTGGGGGACATAATTAATATTTATATCATTATTTCTTAAAAATAAGGAATATTCATGTAGTGAAGAATTAAAGAGCATTCTGCATGACTTTCACCATGCATTAAGCAGCCTTATGCCTTAAAACTTCTTCATTACTGTATGGAATTATATGTCTTTGCATACAGAACAGACCCAGATCAGACAGTTGAAGAACTTGTTTGATAAAAGTCAGCACTTTATGCTTATGGAATAGTATAGAGCTGATTCTACAATGCATTCAAGGCCAAAATATTCCTTATTTGTATACCACAATACAAATGCAGTTAACCCATTCCCTCATATTGATGACTTTTGGCGACTCTGTAAAAATCACTTTGTGAAACCATTGTGATAAATAGAGCATTTGCTCCTATAGGAGCAAATGCTCTATTTATCACAATGGTTTCAAACCACAACATTCTAAAAATTTCCTGTCTCTAGTTAATGCTCCTTTTCTGTAGATTTATTCAAAGAGGTTGTAACTAAAAATAGCCTATGAGGGAATGGGTTAATTAATAAATCATTTCATACTGATAAAGTCATTATTTCTTAGATGAATATTTATGAAGTAAGGAAGGGTTTAGAAAATTGAATTTCACCAAAGAAATGGTAAGGGGTTTCAAATTATTCATATTAGACCTGAAGTGTGTACCTCTTTTTTTATTTCTCTCTTTACTCTGTAAATGGTGGCCACAAACCAGATGGAGCAAATTTCTCTAACATTTCCCTGACATAATTTCAAATTTCTCTGACAATTTACATTCTGACATTTGGTCAAATTTTTTATGTATTACTTTTTAAGAAAGTTTAACCCTTTCAACCCTGAACTATCAGAGTGGAACAGCCCATCTGTGTGTAACTATAGAGTCAACTCAGTAAGAAAGGTGTAAACTTGCTAAAGAATTTGGCATGACAACAGTGCTCCTGTAGGAGCCCTCTGCTTGCAAATAACAGTGCATGCATCTCCCAGGTTGAAAAGGGTTAAAACATATGCCAATAATTCCAATCCAGCGACATTTACACAAAATCGCCGAATCTGATTGGTTAGAATTTGACATTCATTTCTCAATGAATGTAAAGAGCTGGTTCTTTGCCGTTGCGCCATTATTTACATGAAGTCGGTAACCAGTAGCCGATACACTATGGAACTACTTCTTTTTACTATGCATGAAGTTCTATTTATAGACAAATTCCTTGAAACCATGCATGTTGACATAGAATTTATTGGGAGAAAAATGTTGTTTTGAAGTTTTGTGGAGCGCGTATTTTGAAATTTAAGTGTAAAGAGTGAAATTTATGGTAAAAAGCAAAATGATTGTATATCAAGAACCATCAGAGACAGGCGGCTCGCATGGTGTAGAGAGAAAAGGACTAGGTGAACTTCTGGGAGGTGGGATAAAGTGATTTTTTCGGATGGAAGTAAAGTGGTGATCGGCAGTGATAACCGTGTGTTGATTTGGAGAAAACAAAGCGAGGGCTACAGACCAGACTTAGTGTCAAAGTGGCATGGCCACTCTGCCAGTAATAACAAGACACCTCCCCGTCAAATCCAGGATGACAATAGACCCCAGTAAACGTACTTGTAGGATAGCTGTTTACCAGGCCAGAAATAACATTCTAGATCCAATTCTTGGCCTGTACAATCACCGGGGTTTGAATATAATTGAGAATACTTGGCTGTATATCAAACGTAAACTTTCGTATATAGTGCATTTTATTGAAAATATAAGGGATTTGTTCAAGAGATTTTGAGGATTTTGACACATATTCCACTGGTCTATGTTCAGAGCTTATACAGATCGATTCAAATGAGGATTATGCAAGTTATTCGATTAAGAGGAAATATGACAAAGTATAGTAAGGTAAGACATGTGTTGAAATAATTCCGTTTATTGCTTTTTAGTTATTGTTAACTTCGATTTGTTGCAACTAGGTCAAAAAGTTGAGAACAGTCTATGATACGTCATCTATGACGTAGGATACAGTACACAAAGTGACATAGTTGTTAGAATGTGTATTGATTGAATTCCTACGTACAGCACTTAGAATAGCCAATGTCAAATTTGTTTTTATGTCTACAGGTAACAATCTTTAAAATGACAGATGGATTGAATTATAAAGATTGAATTACATTTTTGTTGTGTTCATTGATGTATATATAAATCAAGACCTGATCACACACAACTTTTTACATGAATTCCTTCGGAATTCATGCAAGTTGTGTGTGATCAGGTCTGGATTTATACATCGATGAACACAACAAAATGTAATTCAATCTTTAATTGAATTTAATTTTTTCAAAATTCACTGTCAGACCAATTCCCTGACAGTTTCCTATATTTTCAAACTTCTCTGACAGTTCTCAAAATGCCCTTTAATACCTTAAAAAAATTCCATTTCCCTGACTATTCCCTAATGCGTGGCAACCCTGTTGTTCACTAAGTAGACCCACCTTTGTTATTAATGCCATCTTTGTATGCTTGTCTTTTGTCAGCAATGGCTTTATTTATGATCTCCGTTATATAGCTCTCTTCTTCCCATATTTGCTGATTCTTTCTTGTAGGTAAATAATTAACAAAGGAAATGACAGATCCTAGAATGCTGAAAGATAAGACAAGACATACTTTATATGCTGATTATTCATGTAAGAAATCAAAACATATTTATTTGCTGAATTTATATAATAGTAATTATGAACTTGTAATTTTTAATCATGGGAAAAAAAGTGTAGAATCAGGTCTATACTAGAATTGTTTTCGATACAAAAAGTGATGTCTCTCTCTCTTCCCCCCACCCTTCCTCCCACCACTGAATTTTTCATTTTAAAAATTTCAAGTCCCTAGGAATAAGATATGCACACCTCGACATGGTGCTAATACTAAATCTTATTAAGTTTCATGAACATGTGACCAAAGGTTTTGAAGAAAACGTGAGAACAAAATTTTCCATGTAATAATTTCAAAGTCCCATAACTCTCCAGAAAATCATCCAACTGGAACAGGAATAAGATATGCACAACTAGGCATAGTGCTGATCAATCCTATAAAGTTTCATGAAAATCTCATAAAAGGTTTGGAGAAACAGTTCAAACTGCCCAGACAAAATTTTCCATGTATAAATTCAAAGTCCCAGAAAATCTGCAGAAAATCATTGAACCTGAAGAGGAATATGACATGCATATCTAGGCATGATGATGATCAATGCTATGAAGTTTCATGAAAATCTGATCATAAATTTTGGGGAAAAATGCGTGGACAAAATTTTCACTGTAAAAATTTCAAAGTCCCATAACTCTGCAGAAAATCATTGAATGGGAACAGGAATAAGATATGTACAACTAGGCATAGTGCTGATCAACCCTATGAAGTTTCCTGAAAATCTGATCAAAGGTTTTGGAGAAACTGCACGGACAAAAATTGCCATGTAAAAAAATTCAATGTCCCATAACTCTGCAGAAAATCATCAAACCGACACAGGAATAAGATATGCACTTCTAGGCATAATGCTGATCAATCCTATGAAGTTTCATGAAAATCTGATCAAAGGTTTTTGGGGAAACGGTCATAAAAAGATGATAAAATATGTCATCAAAATTCAATTTCTTTTTTCAAGTTTGAAGTCACGTTCGGTTTATGCATAACAGAAGCTTGAGCACTTCCCGCAATATAGTATTTTGAGATGGTCTCTGAAATGTTCTGTATTCTTAGCTGATAACTGTAAACAATGGCATAAAACCATGTGTTTGCAGTTTGAACATCTGTGGCCTTTCTTGTGAGCAGAAACATATCAATATTACCACCCAGGTAATTATTATATATTAATCATATATTGATAATAACAATGGTCCTTCTCATTGCTCTTTCATCGTATGTTAATATATGCAGTCGCATTTTAGTAAAAAGATTTACGGTGTAGTCATGTTTGAATGATTGTGTGACAGAGCTCCAAATAACCGGTTAATCTCGGTTAATACTCCCCATTAACCGAGTACACATTTCCAGGAACCGTTTTAGCACTAAACCAAGCCTCACCTATTTCTGCTAGAAAGTCTCAGGTATCTGTCCAGTTTCTTGACCCCTGAGGCATCTGGCTTTGAAATGGCATCTGGTAGAAAATCCAGTCCTGTTACACATATGCTGTCTAAAGCCTACAAGGATGCAATATAATAAACTCTACACAAAGAAGAATATCTTGATTTAACCCATTCCCTCATGTGAATACTTTTACATGCCTTTGCAAACAGTGTAGTTCCAGATCAGATTGTTCTTATTGGGGTCAACTGATCAGGGTCTGCTCTGTTTTCCTATGAAATTATAATAGATTTCACTCTAAAGTTTCAACCTCTATTAAATAAAATTTCCTGTGTGCATATGCCATTCAGCTTATAGATATTCAAAGTGGCACTATTTCTTGCATGAATATTCAGCAGTGAAAGGATTATATCACATAAATATTGGTGGCAGCTTAAAGCAAGGTGAAAGTAAAACAGAATGCTCTTATAGGAGCATTCTGTTTTACTTTCACCTTGCTTTAAGCAGCCACCTGCCCTGAGTACCAACTAATTACCATAATTTAGTGGCCGTTATAGAGAGGTTTTACTGTAGCTTAATTTTTATAATAGCATATGAACACAGGAGTTTTTGGTATAGACCTAGGCAGAAATTGTTGAACCAGATCTATAATCATTTCATAAGCAAACAGAGCAAACCCTGATCAGAAGACTTCTCAGGAGCTGTTTGATCCGGGTCGACTCTGTAAAAGTGTGAAAAAGCATTTGTATGAGGGAAAGGTTTAATGAAGAACATTCATATTATCTGTGCTGAAGATTCTAATAAACAATGCACATGAACCTTACCCCTTCACTCCATAAATATTCATGTAAGAAACAATGATATATATTTTTTGTAATGGAATATCAACACAGGACTGTTGGCAATGACAGAAAATGTAGGATCTACATTTGTATATTATTTCATAAGCAAACAGAGTAGACCCTGACCAGATGGCTCCTAAATGAGCCATCTGATCTAAGTCTACTCTGTTTGGAAAAAGCGTATCTGTGGAGTATAGAGTAGGGTTATCACTTTTGACAGTAAAACCCTGCTAATGTGACCACCTAAAAGAGGTATAATTCTGTGTGCTAGATGCAGGTGTTTGTTTAATGCAGGACAAAAGTAATGCAGAAAGCTCCTCTAGGAGCTTTCTGCATTACTCTTGTCCTGCATTAAACAAACACCTGCTTAAAAAGACACACATGTTTATTCATTAAGTGGTCGCATTAGAGGGCTTCTACTGTATTTCAAACAGAAGAGAGTTTTACAAATCTCATTCTCTATTCTTTGCCATGTCAATATATGTGCACTGCTGATTTCAATGGCATAATCATAAAAGAATGTGACAAAATAATGCTTCGTTTAAAAAATGGAGACGTAAAAAAATTAAAAGAAGCTTATGGATTTTTCTTTTGCATTTTAAATCATCAGAACATCTAATCAACTAAAAGCCAGACACTTAGTTTTGTAAGAACAAAAACAGTTTGTCAGAGCTGTAAGCATTTTGCTGTACAATTCATACAATCTGACAATTAAGGGGAGGTAAGGACTATGGAGATGTTTGACATTTCATTAACTTAGTGCATGATAGCAACAAAGATGCGATTTGCTTAGCAAACAGTAAGATCTAAATGAGATGCAGTTTCTTGGCACTTCATCCAAATCCAGTTTGTTTGACACTCTTGTAGTAGTTTTGAAGCAAAATCAAAGATATTTTAATTTTCAGAATTGTAGCAAACAACAACTTTCACAGACAAGATTTATCATTTATTTGGCCTGTGAAGACGTAACCCATTCCTCCATAGGCTATTTTTAGATCCAACCTCTTTGAATAAATCTACCGAAAAGGAGTATTAACTAGAGAAAAGGATTTTTTTTTAGAATTTTGTAGTTTCAAACCATTGTGATAAATATAGCAAGGAGCAAATGCTCTATTTATCACAATGGTTTCAACAGGTGATTTTTACAGAGGTGATGAAAGACGTATTTATGGAGGAAAGGCTTAATCAACTATTAAAATGTTTATAGTGGTATATGAAGAGGGGAATTTTTTACCTTGGCAGAAACTGTAGAAACATCTATATAAATCCATAGGCAAACACAGCAGACCCTGATCAGTTGGATCCTACAGGAGCTATCCGATCTCCGTTTACAGTGACATTAAAAGGTGTATCTATGGAGTAATTTGTTAAACAGATTAAAACTCCTACAAGTCTATAATTTGGCTAGAAAATAAGAGATTTAGACAGATTGATACTCATCTGAAGTCCTACAAATCTATGATTTGGCTAGGAAATAAGAGATTTAGACAGATTTAATACTCCTCTTTGGTTCTTGTACTTACGATCCTTGCCATGTAATCCTGGACAGGTATCTGCAGCACCTCATTAGGCTGTGCTCCCTCAAACATTGTTTGCCAGGTGCTTACAACTTTCCGTGCATGAGCTTCAAACACCGGCATCATTCCTGTAAACGCACAAACGTGTCAGATATAAATATGCAAATTACAATAAAACCTCACTTATGCTAAGTTTTAGTAAAGAAGACCTGAGAACTTTCGGCAGGTGGCTGCTGAATACAAGGTGAAAGTCATGCAGAAATCTGCACGAGCAGCTTTCTGTATGCCTTTCATACTGCACTAAAAAGTCACAAGTCATAAAACTCAATGATACGTATTTAACCCATCTTCACTGTGAACAAATATTTCTGTGTGCAATCACTGCTGTGGAGTGCACTGGTTTCACAATCAGCTTGTAAATAGTGCAGACCCTTATGAGACAGGGTCTGCACTATTTACAGGTAGGTATGTTGAAGTGAACAGCAAGAGAAGGGTTAAGTGTTCTGATGACAAAATTTTACTCAATATAAAAACTCAAAACCCTGGCAAAAAAAGCACAAGCTACAGTAGAATCTCTCTTAACCCATTCCTCCATAGGCTGTTTTTAGATCCAACCTCTTTGAATAAACATACCGAAAAGGACCATATACTAGGGAAAAGGAAAAGTTTAGAATTGTGTAGTTTTCAAACCATTGTGATAAATAGAGCATTTGCTCCTATAGGAGCAAATGCTCTTTTTATAACAATGGTTTCATTAAGGGAATTTTACAGAGACGTAGACAAGCATACTTATGGAAGAAAGGGTTAAGTTAAGTGACCATCGAAAACAGATCTTATTTTGGGTCTGTAAGGCAGGTGATAGCTTAATGCAGATCAAAAGTGATGCAGAAAGCTCTCTGCATTACTTTTGCCCTGTATTAAGCAACCACCAGTTTTGTTCAGAATCATATGTTCAATCAATATAGGGTCAACACTTACAAAATAATTGTCTTCCAAACATTGCCAAAGTTGAGTTTTCTTTAATTCCTACTGACAAAATGTGACTAGAGTCTCAAAATGGTTTGGATCCTGATGAGACTGGGATTCAAACTATTTGCAAGGGCCATCGCTAGTTCATCCCATTGATTATAGCTACAACAGATTCACTCTATCTCCCTTGCACATACAGTACAACCTGTCTAAAGCGACCTTATACTGATTAGATGTCGGAATCTTGAAATGTGGTTGCTTAATATAGGGCAAAGGTAAAATCAGAGTGACAAATAGTTTGGATACAGATGAGATGCCAAGTTACTTGGCATCTCATATGGAGCCAAACTGTTTATATAGGCTATCACAAAGTTGCTGCTAGCATGCAAAGAGTAAATCTGGCGATGACTCTGTCATTGCATCTGTCGTTTACCTTCTAGTACTTTGATATTGAAGGCTGGGTTCAGCAGCTTTCTGACCTGATGATGTGATTCTCCACTCAAAAAGAACAGGGCCCTCCTCAAAAGCCTCAACAGCATGCTGAAAAGCACATCATTTGAACATATTGGATCTTTTTAATCTTTGCATGCTAGCTGCGAATTTGTGATTAGCTATGTATTAGTATTAAATAAGATTAGACGCTAAGCAGAGATCAAGATAAGATGCGATAATTAAAACATTTTCAAGAATAGCTCCATCTTTTCTCCAATAAACCCTATGTTATGACCACTCTTTAGAATTGCCCCTTCAAAACGATTCTATAGAATAGTCACAATACTGGGTTCGGTGGAGAAATGATGAGTTTAGTACATGAATACGCACCTTTATTGCTCTGACGCTAAGTAATTTGATGTTTCATCAAGATCCATACTGTTTGATACTATGACTGCATTTTCAAAAGAAATAAAGAAAAATTGTCTTTACGAAATGCAGCAAACAACAAATGTTTGCCTATGAAAATTGTTTTAATTGCTGCAAAGGACTAGATGAGTCACAGAGCTCTGACAAGAGAAGCCACACCCAATCTTCTATTAAAAGAAATTACCTAAGGGAGACAAATATAATATTATAAATACCAACTAAATTCAATTTGGAAGAAAAAACGAAAACATTTATTACAAAAAAACCTCATATAGTAGAACCTGACTTAACCCTTTCCCTGTTGAATATTTATTAAACCCATTCCCGCATAGTGACACCTTTTGACGCTTCTGTAAAAGTCACTTTGTGAAACCATTAAGATAAATAGAACATTTGCTCTACAGGAGCAAATGCTCTATTTATCACAATGGTTTCAAAACTACACAATTCTGAAAGTTTCCTTTTCTCTAGTTAATGCTTCTTTTTGGTAGATTTAATCAAAGAGGTTGGATCTAAACATAGCCTATGATGGGTTAAGAAATAACGACATCATCAGTAAAATCTATAGCTGAATTTACCGAAAAGGAGCATTAACTAGAGAAAAGGAAACTTTTAGAATTTTGTAGTTTGAAACCATTGTGATAAATAGAGCATTTGCTCCTAGTATAGGAGCAAATGCTCTGTTTATCATAATGGTTTCAACAGGTGACTTTTACAGAGGCGTAGAAAGGCGTATTTATGGGGGAAAGGGTTAAAGTTAATTTATATTGATACCTCTTATAGTATACTTTTTGATTAATCAGCTACATTAAAGTTTTTGCACGTCGACGACGATGCCTACGACTACGCCTATGACTACACCTACAACTACGACCCAGTGATCACAATAGCTCAACATTTCTTCAAAACAGACGAGATAATAAAACTCTTGTTCACCTGTTAGGTCGAACTCTGTGGTAATTATTCACATTTGTAACCAGAATGTGTCGGAAGAATTTGGGATCCGCTGTCAATAGCTGCTCCCTTCCACCAAATGAGTAGTATCTGATTGTCAAGGATTTCAGTTCTTTCATCCACCTGAAACAAATATTTTCTCTCCAGACTCTCAACTAAATTTATGAACATTTATGCTTTTATCCTTGAAATGTCAGGTTTGGGTGAAAATCCTTTCAACACTACCAACCAGTTTGTGACCCTTGCAAATAGTTTGAATCCAGATCAGATCGAGTAACCAGGTGTCTCATCTGGATCCAAACAGTCTGACCCTCTGACACTTTTTTTTTTTTTTAACAATTAAAAACATACAGTAAAACCCTGCTAATGCGACCATCTAAAAGAGGTATAATTCTGGGTGCTAGATGCCGGTGGTAGCTTAATGCAGGGAAAAAGTAATGCAGAAAGTTCATTTAGGAGCTTTCTGCATCACTTTTGCCCTGCATTAAGCAACCACCTGCTTATAAAGACACCTATATCGATTCATTAAGTGGTCGCATTACAGGGATTCTACTGTACTTTTATAATTGTAGCTGACAATAAATTTTCAAATGAAAGTTTCTTAGTGTTTCTTAGTGTTGAAAGGTTAATTTTACTTTTTACAAGTCAACAATACCTGAATGATTATTGGGTAGAGTGAAACCTCTCTAAACTGGACGTTAAATTCAGTATAGATATCAATCTTGGAGACAGGTGGCAGCCTAAAGGAGCTTTCTGCATGACTTTCATCCTGCATTAAGTTGCCACCTGCCTAAAGTATCTGAATTTTTTTTACTAGAGTTTTGGTGTAGAGGAGTTTTACTGTACACTGTACACAATCAAAATTAAATGTTCACAATTCTGACCCATATCAGTCAAGACAGTGTAAGCATTTTGATCTGAATCAACATGGTTAATCACTTACATGCAGCAACAGTGTTTTATCTATTAAGTATTAACCCTTTCCTCCATAAATATGCCTTTCTACGCCTCTGTAATAGTCACTTCTTGAAACTATTGTGATAAATAGAGCATTTGCTCCATAGGAGCAAATGCTCTATTTATCACAATGGTTTCTATACTACACACTTATAACATTTTCCTTTTCTCTGGTAAATTCTCCTTTTCGGTAGATTCATTCAAAGAGGTTGTGTCTAAAAATAGCCTATGGAGGAAAGGGTTAGCCCTTCTCAGACTGAAAAACTAAGGTCTGCTCAATCTCCGATATGCTTCAAACTTTTCATCGATTTCATTGATTTCCAATTAGATTGAAGCATTTCAGAAACTATTGACAGAAAGTGTCAGACAGCTGGCAATCCTGTTTGAGGATACAGTAAAACCTCTCTATGTCGACCACTAAATTACATCAAATATTTTATGTTAAAGGCAGGTGGCTGCTTAAAGCAAGGTGAAAGTAAAACAGAACGCTCCTACAGGAGCGTTCTGTTTTACTTTCACCTTGCTTTAAGCAGCCACCTGCACTAAATACCAACCAATTAACACAATTTAGTGGCCGTTATAGAGAGGTTTTACTGTACATTTACGAGAACAATTACCTGATTGCATTAGTCATTGCCTCAGCATTGCGAGCTTCATACATGTTTCCAACAAACGGTCTGAATGGCTTTCCTGGAATCTGATACACAATATAAATGAAAAACATTACGTTTGACCTTAAACTACTGACTGTTTTTAAGCAAGTCTAAAATACATTCATATTTGAACATAACTGTCATTTCTAAAAATTAAAAAAGTTACAAACAAGAATGCAACACAACTTCAGGCACCTAACTAATTAAAACAATCAAATACTGACATAGATATCGTTATTAACTCCAATACCACAATGGCAGTACAAAGGTTTATCATGTTGGTTTTTATATGTCTGTATCTGTTTTTATGTTGATTAAACACTATTTCAGTCGTATCAACATGTCGAACTACATGTAATTAAAAGTGAAGGGTTTTCCATGCATGAAACAAATTGCATTGTTTTGTGTACAGAAGAACATACGAGTAGAAACACGACCTACTGTAAGTCAGCCAGAAAGATCAGCTGCAACTCCTTTACTTGGTACACATATATTTGTCTGTTGAGACATCTAAAAAAATTATTTCATAGTTCATAAAAGGGCATAATTTTGTAAAAAAAAATCCTTTGGTTTTCGTGTGTCTGCATCTGGTCCTTTGTCAGATTATAGCCCTTGTGATGGCAAATAAGTACCTAAAGTGTGATAAGATTTGCTTGAATAGTTTTCAAACAATGTTAAAGTTTTTGGTCAAATGTCAAACATCAAGATCAAAAGTCCAAATATTTGGCTTGGCTACAAGGAATTTACATATAAAATATGAAAGCCCTTTTAATTACTGTTTTAAAAAAGTAGACATCTTAAAGGTTTATTGCCTAATCCCTAAAGGAACATAATTTTCGAAAAAAAAGAAAGAAAAGCATAACAGAGTTAAAGGGCTGGTTCACATTTGACCCTTGTGACGGTGAACAAGTGTGTGAAGTTTCATAAGACTTGCATGAATAGTAAAGACTAAAGAAGTAATAGCCTATGTTAAAGTTTCTGGATGACAACGACAATGCTGACACCAGAGTTACAACAATAGCTTGTATTTTTTTCTTTGAAAACAAGACAAACTAAAAAGGAACATTTTAGAATTGTGTAGTTTTGAAACCCTTATGATAAATAGAGCATTAATATTTTACTCCTATGTAGATGCTCTATTTATCACGAATGGTTTGACTTTCAAAAAGTGATTTTTACAAAGTCATCAAGAGGTGTCAATATGAGGGAATAGGTTAACACACTTACTTTTCTCAGAGGGGAGAGAAAGGGCTGTATGAAATTTCTGAAGACCCATCGGGTAATCAGGGCAATCACCAGGACAATTATCAAATCCTTCCATGTGTATTCAGACACAACGTCATATATCAAGTTGGACATGATGGTAATGCCGCATGGACGTCTGCAAGAGTTCAAATGAGAAAACTTAGCATTGAAAAAATATTTTTCAGGAAGAAATATCATAAACAACATTTAAAATTATTAACTTTACTTGATAGAGAAACCTTTGGACACCTTTGCAAATAGTGTTGAACCAGGTAAGACAGTGCCTATAGAAGATATGTCTGATCAGGGTCTGTTCTGTTTGCTAATTGAGTATCTTACATCTGATTCCATACTATTTATCATAGCAAGGTATTCACTTTTTATATAAAGATATAAGAAAATTAGTTAAGTACAGTAAAACCTCTCTATAACAGCCACTAAATTACATCAAGTATTTTGTGTTAAAGATAGGTGGCAGCTTAAAGCAAGGTGAAAGTAAAACAGAACACTCCTATAGGAGCGTTCTGTTTTATTTTCACCTTGCTTGAAGCGGACACCTGCCCTAAATACCAAATAATTAACACAATTTAGTGGCCGTTATAGAGAGTTTCTTACTGTAGATGTAGTCTGTCATGAATATTCACCAAAAGGCATCTGTATCTGGTAAAGGGTTAGCCCTTCATGTGATAAGAGATGCCTTTTGATGCCTTGCAGAGTATACGCAGATAAGACAGCTCATATAGGCGCCATCTGATCAGGGTTTTATATGTATGTTTATGGAATTATATAGATCTGATTCTATAGTTTTTGCCATGGCCAAAACCTCCTGTGTTCATATGCCATAATGGACCACAATGGATATAAGAGCATGCTCTTTCTTGTGTTATCCTTGTTAGAAAAAGCAAGCCGTGATTTTACTGTGCATCATTTTAACCCATTCCTTCATATTGATGCCTTTTGATACCTCTGTCAAAGTCATTTTTGAAATCATTGTGATAAATAGAGCATTTGCTCCATAGAAACAAATGCTCTATTTATCACAGTGGTTTCAAAACTACACAATTTAAAAAACACACCTTTTTTCTAATTAATGCTCCTTTTCAGTAGATTTATTCAAAGAGGCCGAGTTTAAAATAGCCTATGATGGAATGGGTTAATTTATCTCTATTTATTATTATGTGATACATGTTTTGTGAACCATGATATATTTTCTGTTTGCTGAAATAGACCTATCTAATCTATCTATAAAAAATCATCTAATTAATATTCATGATACTTGTACATCAATTTTGTACTTTGAGAGCTTTAAGAAAATTATTATGCCTTGAGAACAAACAAACACGCTTAATAAATCCAGATCAGAATCCAACATTTCTAAATGAGATGATCTTACAAGGAAGGCTCATAGTACTAATATATCTAACAACATAAAGATTAATAATTAAACTCAAAACAACAGACAAAAGATTTCAGGTTGTTAAATGTTTAGTCAACCTGATTGTCTAAATTCACATAGCAACAGTGAAAACCTTAATTGTCAAAGCAAACATACAGTGGGGAATTTCATTACATGATCTAATTTTATCTTCACATAAGATAAGATTTATTTAACCCTCTCCACCATATTAACACATTTTCCCACATTGGCAAACAGAAAGACCATGATCAAACAGCTCCTATAGATAGGAGCTGTCTGACTAGGGTCTCCTCTGTTTGCTAATTAATATAATCCTTGGTTTTTAAATTGAATAGACTCCACCTTCTATATGATTTAATGATTGATCCCTGCTATTAATTGCCACTCTTGTAATGTACAAACAGTGTAGACACAGATTAGGGGGCTCCTGAACCCCCCCCTGGTCTGGTTCCGCACTGTTTGTCTTTAGGGTGTGCTCGCCAGTTATAAACCATGTGCCTTTAATTAGTACACTTGCAGGGTACAAACAGTGTAGACACAGATCGGAGTGCTTTTGGGGAGCCCCCTGATTTGGTTCCGCACTGTTTGTCTTTTTGGGTGTACAGTGTTAAACCATGCACATAAGACCTTAATTGGCACACTCTTGGTGTACGAACAGTGTAGACACAGATCAGGGGGCTCCTAAGAAGCCCTCTGGTCCGAGTCCGCAATGTTTGTCATTTGTAGTGTTTGTTAATAAGGCACATTTAGCATTACATATTATGAATGACTGCCCGTCATTACTTGTTTTTACTATGTATTATATAATGCTGATGGACATGTATGTCTTTTGCAAATAAAACATACCTATATTTCATTAAAACTATTTTGTCCATTAATATTCAGTATATAGGTATTGAAACTTGGAATAAATATAGAACAGGGAAAGGGTTAACCCTTTACACCAGGAATATCCATGCAAGATATAATGACATCATGTATATTATTAGATTTACTTTTATAATGCCACATGGACACCAAAAAATGTTGGGCACTGTAGACATTGTAGAATCATATGATTTATATCTATATTATTTCATTAAGCAAACAGAGCAGACCCTGATCATATAGGAGTCATCTGATCTGGGTCTGCTCTGTTTGCAAATGTGGGACAAGGTGTTTAATGAAGGCAAAATTAAAAGTTGCAAGACAGAACAATAATGGCATCATAAGCTCAAAAGGAGCTTTTCAACTCACTTAAATCCCTATCGACAATTTAATAGCAGGGATCAATCATTAAATCATATTTTGATTAGTGTAATTTGGGACTAAGTTTGATAGATATGTGTGGTAGATCCACATCTACTGTTTGCATCTAGTTAAATACTAAAGTTGCAGAGCTCCAGATAAGATGCGTAAATTAAAATATTTTCAAATATAACTTCTTTATTTCTCCACCATACTCTATGTTGTGACCACTCGTTAGAATCATCTCTTCGAGGTGATTCTAAAGAGTTGTCACATAATCATCTCTATAAGATGATTCTAAAGAGTGGTCACATAATAGGGTTTGGTAGAGAAATGACAATTTTAGTATCTAAGTATGCAATGTTATCTGTAGCTCTGAAGTTGCAGCTGTTTTATTCTTATACCAAAACAATCTGTGTTAAACTAGAATTCATACCTTTGATATGTACATTACAAAGAAAGATTATCAGTGAAACAAAGACTCCATTGATTAGATCTAGAAATGATTCATCTGGGTTCAATATGCTCATGTTATGCTTCTTGAAAAAGATAAGAAATTAGGCAAACAGAATTTTTTTAGAAATTTAGATTGCTATACTGGTAATTCTTTATGTCTCTGATTTTTTTTGTATAATATCTAAAAACTAGATTATTGGACCTGCTAATTACTCAGTCTGAGAATATAACATTATTTTTGAAGAGTTATTAGATATCTGAATCTTAGAAAAGTATAGACCCAGAGTTGGTATGTAGCTGGGTAGAGATTGTGGTGAAACAGTTGATAGGCTAGCTTAGACTGTGTGGCTTGGTAGCTCAGTCGGTAGAGTGTTGGCATAGTAAGCCAAAAGCCCTGGGTCCAAGTCCCAGTCGAGTCATAACTTTTTCACAATGTTACAGGTGTATCTACACTATTTGCAAAAAAGGATGTTACAGTTTTCTAATCAATTGTGCATGTCTAATATAAAGGGGATCTCAGTGGCATTGAAAAAACAAGTTTGTCTAACAAAGCCCTTGAAAATAGTTATTAGTATAAAGCCAATTGAGTCTGAAGATGTTTTGACTGGTATGGCTAAACACCATGATGAAAAAATAAAATTGAGGACCTATTTTCATTTTTCTAATAATTGTTTGTTAATAATTTATATGTAATTCAAACAATAGTTGGCAATTCTTTTCAATTTTAGTGCAGATTTCGCACTTGCAACATGAGAAGTATTTTCACCTTAGCCCTTTACCTGATAGCACGAAGTATTTACTTCATGCTGATAGAGAGGACGTATCATATCTCTATGGCAGAGTAGACCCTGACCAGACAGCTCCATTAGGAGTCCGCTGATCATGGTCTATTATATTTAGCTTAATTACAGAATAAGTTATATAGATCTATTTCTACATGTCCTGCCATGCTAAATAACATTTAGTCCATGTACCATTATAAATAGTAAGTTAATGGAAGTTCAGTAAAGTCTTTGTTTATTAAAAATGGTGATATATCGGGTAGAGGGCTGAGAATAGTTGATGCATTCTTTGTTTCACGTGTTTTGTTTCATGTGACACATTTACTGTAAAAAGTTGTAAGGGGGAGGGCCGTAACTAATGTTGGTTGAACTTGTGGCCCGACCTTTTTTCATGAAATGATAAATGAAATAAAATATGTTTATACTATATACTATTCTTTCATCAAAAATTATAATCATTTTAAAGTACAAACATATTTATGTTTATAACAACATGTACTTTATTGATGAAGGGGCTTTTCAGTAACTAAACAATTTAATTCGAACGAACTTTACTTTACAGTAAGATTGCAAAAAATATAAGAGTTTCCGGGTAGTATTCCTGTTTAGAGCGAATAAAGTGAAGGATGAATTGTGGTTTTGAATGTCAAATTTTTCATTTACATTTTCATCGAAATTTATTAAAATTAAAACAATTTATCTGTTCTAGAACTTTTAAAATGTACCACTTGGTAAAGAACTTAAAACCAGAGACATGTATGTATATGTCTCTGTGAAAACTAAGCAATTCGCCAGGATTTGTTTTGTAAAGTTTCGCTATTCCGGACAATCACAAATCCGGATATTTCCATTCCGTCTGCTTGTGCTCGCAAGTTTGGGCTGTTGTTGGTTTTTAGTAGTCAAATGCAAAAGACAATTATCGTTCAAAAAGCGATCCAAATTCAAATACAAGAGTAGAACGTATATGGCATCAAACCTTTCCAAAAGAGAGTGTAGTTGTTTACATAAAAACCAGATTGTGGAACGGTATAAAACGCGGACAGATAAACGGAAATGCATTTAGCGGTATCATTAGCAGCGAATTTAGGACACTAGTAAATGCTAGTTAACTGTAGTGCAAGGAATGGGTAAAACTGCAATATTTAGAAGTTTCCCTAAAGGCAACTCGACGTTGTTTTTTTTAAAAAAAGCAGGCGAAAATTGGCTGGGCTTTTCGGGTTCCCATAATAGGATATTTTACTCTGTAATTAAAATTTGGATATACCCTATTACAACTCCGTTAAATACGGGTTATCCTTTGTGTGCCCCCTCATTGCCATAGCGGGTCGAATAGTATTTGACGGGAGGGGGTGCATATTGTGGGTATATAACAGTTGTTTATTTGCATTGCTTAGTTTATATGCATGAACTTCAAATTGATCTGTTCTGTTACCCAATTTTCCAGCAATATGTTATGTGTAGTGTTGTATGCCAAAACATGTACCCAATTATGTTGGGTCTGGGTCAAAACTGTGTGACGTACTGGCACTGTGCATAGAAATGTTACATTCAATTTTTTTATGATGTGAGTGCGTTGACATAATATAATAGAGCAAAATATGACACAGACAGATAAACTTACGGAAAGGATCAAGTTCGTTTACCTATGTTCTAAATAAAACATTTTTTTTATTATTATTCTTATCTATATATAAGTATTAAATATATTTTATTTTAAATGTTCTATAATTACACATTGAATATACCGTGTTTTGTATAAAAATGTATCTATGTGAAGCGCTTTTGAACGCACATATCCTGTGTGAAAAGAGCGCTATATAAATGTGGTACATGTATAATAGTCATAATTATTATAATAAAATTCGGAGCAGACGGGAATTAGATTATTAAATCAAAGCGTTCAGCAGAAGCTGTGCACGCGGTATTCTTTGCATAAGATCAAGGTGTTGAAAATCAAATTTCTGATATCGGCTAAATGCCCTTTGGCATGAAATTGCGTATCTAGATATGTAAAGGAACGGATTAACACTCTTTCCAGTTATTCAATTAATTCAGTTGTGCACAGCAGACACTTTTATAGCCGTTTGAAAGTTTGTCCCGTTCCTCACTGCTGCGTCATTTTGACCTGTCCTTGACAGTTGTCGATATTCTGTTTTGGCGCGGTTGTCTTTGGTAGGCATGCTGTCTTTCATCATCTGGGAGTGCTTTTGCTGTCATTTCTTGTCAGGTTGTTGTTCTCAATATTGCCACAGTAGCTAACTTTTCATTTCTCTTTGGCCTCCATTCATCATCGTTTTGACCCTACAGTTGACATCTATGCATCGCACTGCGTCCTCTGGCTCGAATCGCTTTAATTGTTCTTCAGGGTCCTTCTTTCGTCGCAGGCTCTGAGTACGTCCGTCTGTCTGATGTGACCCAAGGCTTCTTGGCATGTCGCCTTTTATCAATACTATTGTTAGCAGTATCAGCCATTCCATCGTTGAATGCTGTTATGAATGTGTGGATATCCATCTCTTCAACACCAATAATGACCAGGGGAGCAAATTTTCCACCTAGAGCTATGTCTGCTTAAAATGATTGCAATTAAATGGGATCTTTAAAATTTTCACACTTGATCCTGGTGTTGTTACTGTTAGGATAGTTTTTGAGGCTCAGTTTGAATGCCATCACCAACAAGTCCCTATTTTAGTTCCGAGGAGCTTCTTGTTCTTTAGATGTTAACACCCGATCGGAACCAGTTTTGGCCAGGATGTAGTCAGTCTGGTTGTAATGTTGACAGTCTGGACTATGCCAGGCACATCTTCTTGGTGACGTGTGTGGTGCCAGGATGTTAGTCAATACCAGGGCGTTGTAGGTGGCGAACAGGAAACTTGAGTCCCAGTTACTCCTATAGGAGCGTTCTGTTTTACTTTCGCTTTGCTTTAAGCAGACACCTGCTTTTAACACAAAATACTTGATGTAATTTAGTGGCCGTTATAGAGAGGTTTTACTGTATGAATATCAATGAGCTGAATATTAAATTTTGTAATGGCACCAACAAGAAGGGAATTTGTACCATTGCGGACACTGTATGAATAGAATATATCCATGCTATTTCAGAAGCAAACAGAGAGCAGTGAGGCGACTCCTACAGGCGCCTTCAGATCTAGGCATTTTCTGTTTGCAAAAGAACCTGGGTTCATGCTTATAAAACGTTTAGTAGAGTCTGAGTTCATTCTCAAGTTTTTGATTGGTCAGATTTGAGCCAAAGGCTCAAATCTGACCAATCAAAAGCTTGAGAACTCAAATCTGACCAATCAAAAGCTTGAGAACGAAACTCAGACTCAACTAAAAGCTTTATAAGCATGGACCCAGAAGGCGTCTCTATCTAGTAAAGGGTTAACCCTTTCCCTGTTCTATGTTTATTCCAAATTTCGATATCAAAATAATAGTCATCGACAAAATAGTTAAAACGAAACTTTGAAGTTTGGAAACACATTTATATGAAGGAAAGGTTTAAACAATTTAGAACTCTATTTATATGAAGGAAAGGGTTAAACAATTTAGAACTCTGGTCAAGCAATGTGTGCAATGTGTATATATGTATTTTTCATTGAACGTTATTGGAAGTACAGTAGAATCTCGCTAAAGCGACTACATGATCTATTGACATAGAATACTGTAAAAAAGGCCGTTGCTGCTTAATGCAGGGCAAACATGCTTAATGCAGGGTAAGGGCAAACATGCTTAATGCGGCACACATGCTTAATGCAGGGCAAACATGCTTAATGCAGGGCAAACATGCTTAATGCAGGGTCTGCTCTGTTTGCTTATGAAATTATAATAGATCTGACTCTACAGGTTCTACCAGTGCCAAACATGGCATTATAATAATTTAGTTAATGAATATTTATACATTAAAACCTCTCTATAACAACCACTAAATTATGTTAATTAGTTGGTATTTAGGGCAGGTGGATGCTTAAAGCAATGTGAAAGTAAAACAGAACGCTCCTATAGGAGCGTTCTGTTTTACTTTCATCTTGCTTTAAGCAGCTACCTGCATTTAACACAAAATAATTAATGTAATTTAGTGGTCGACATAGAGAGGTTTTACTGTAATGTCATCATTTCCTACAGGAATATTTGCCATAGGGTGAAACTACAGAGTCAACAAATTACTGAAACAGAGTTGACCCCATTGATAGGCCGTATTTCTCGACGTCTTGCATGTGTACAAATGTTATCACAAATTTGCCCTTAGCCATATTAACCCGTCACTGCCATGAAATTTGTCTGTTATATCACAAGCAAGCATTTTAGATATGTATAAATGAGTCTTACCAGGATCTAAATTGTTTGAAACTCATTTTTTTCTTTTTTCAAAGAAATGGAAGAAGCACCCACTCTAAAACTTGACCAAACGTCTCTAGCGGACGAACATGCTGGCATTGAAAGGGTCAAATGTTAAACTACGTCTAGAAGCTTTTCCAGACAAATACGATTCGTTTTTGACACATCACGATACTCGTATATACAGTAAAAGCCCTCGAATGCGACCACAAAAAAGTGGCATAATTCACAGTGGCAAAGGCAGGTGGTAGCTTAATGCAGGACGAAAGTTATGCAGAAAGCTCCTATAGGAGCTTTCTGCATAACTTTCGTCCTGCATTAAGCAACCACCTGCTTATGAAGACAGCCATGTTTGTTCATTAAGTGGTCGCATTAGAGGGGTTTTACTGTTTATAATAACCTTATGTGGTTATGTTTCTCAACTTTTCTCATCCTTATCGAGACCTGAGTGGCATTTTCAAACACCTTAGATCTAGATGAAATGCCGAGTAACGCCATGTCTAATCATGATACAAACTGTTTGACACTTAGTTTGCTGTTTGACTTAGTTTGCTGTTTGACACTCGATTCGTAGTTTCTAAAATGTTGGAAGTAAATAAATAGTGCAACATATCGGTGTTCAACCTTTTCCGTCGCGAATATTTATAAAAATCAATGATGTCCTGAATATTGATTAAATGGGTTATAAAAATGACACATGAACTCATCTAGAGTTAAGATGCTACTGGAATACGGCCCAGATATATATTATTCAATATGGAATCAGAGCAGACCCTGATCTGACCACTCCTACAGGAGCCGTCTGGTCTGGCTCTAGTACACACATGTGTACTCTAAATGGTGATATCGAGCTCTTTCGGTTTTGACGATATTCCCACACAGACGGCAATCATCACAAAATATGTATGCTGTCTTAACAGCTCATTGATGAGTCTATTTTAGCATACCCTCTTAGTATCAAGTAGTTTGAATCCGAATAAAATGTCAAATTCCCCGGCGTCTCATCTAGATCTACACTGTATGAAAAGTTAACCCATTTGCGCCCAGTGGGGTCTAACATGTTTATATATTGGATTAGTCCATTTTTTTTTTATCTAAGGGGTGCCTGGCCTAAATTTTCAATTTCCTTTTGTTTTATATTATAAATCCTATCAGCAAACAGTGTAGACTCTGATCAGACGCCGCATCATGCGGCGTCTGATCAGAGTCTATACTGTTTGCCTACGTCCCATATATGGGATCGTGGGAGCAAATGGGTTAATTATTCCTTGATACGTTTAACATTATCAATACATTACCTCATGAATATTCATGTAAGAAACAATCACATCATGCATATTCATTTGTTGATTTTTTATAAAAGTATATGAACACATGGTGTTTTGGCAGGGTCTACAGGGTGAGTCGGATCTACATTATTTCATAAGCAAACAGAACATACCTTGATCAGACAGCTCCTACAGGAGCCGTCAGATCAGGGGTACACTCTGTTTTGTAAATTTGTCAAAATGTGTCTAGTTCAAGTGAAATATTTAACGTACAACTGCCACTCTGGGTTCATGCTTATAAAGTTTTTAGTTGAGTCAGAGTTTAATCTCAAGCTTTTGATTGGTCAGATTTGAGCCATAGGCTCAAATCTGACCATTCAAAAACTTGAGAACGAACTCAGACTCAACTAAAAAGTTTTATAAGCATAGATAAAGATCTAAAAGAATTTGTCGCTGAGACTACAGATATTTTGCTGCACCAATAACCAATAACACAGTTAACCTGTCTTAAGTGATCATCTAAAATAACTCTAGCTCTGGGGTTCTAAGACAGGGGGTAGTTCTAAGAAAGGGGATAGTTCTAAGACAATGGGAGGGGGTTAACTCTTTCCATGCTCTATTGTTTTCTGAATTTCAATACCTACTGAATATTAATGAACAAAATAGTTACAATGAAATGTGGAACGTGGAACATTGCAGCCATATTAGAAAGTACAGAAACAGATCAGTCATATTCCACTAGTAAACACAGCAGACCCTGATCAGACGGCTTCTATAGAAGCCGTCTGATCTTGGTCTACTATGTTTGCAAATGCGTGAAAACACGTTTATATGAAGAAATGGGTTAATATGTTATGCAACAACTTGCGTTTATAGACCTCATCTATGGTCGCTTTAGACAGGTCCTGCTGTACACATTGGCAATGTTGTGTTGATATTTACATTAACAGTATCAGCATTTAGAAACTAATCAGTCTAATGGAAATTTCATGTCCTAGACAATCAAAAACATATTCTACAGTAACTTGACAGCCTATATATCTATCAGATTAGACATTTAAGCACTCATATATGTACTAAAATTATTAACTTCATATGTAAGGACAGTACAGTAAAACCTCTCTATAACGGCCACTAAATTACATCAAATATTTTGTGTTAAAGGCAGGTGGCTGCTTAAAGCAATGTGAAAGTAAAACAGAACGCTCCTATAGGAGCGTTCTGTTTTACTTTCACCTCGCTTTAAGCTGCCACCTGCCCTAAATACCAACTAATTAACACAATTTAGTGGCCGTTATAGAGAGGTTTTACTGTATTCCATTTAGGAACTCTTTACTCGTTGGCAGTGAATCTGATAACCTATTAATATACGTAATTTAAGATTCAGATACCGGTAACATATCGATTGACACGACGTCTCATTAGGATCCAAACTGTTTGAAGCCTTGATTGTGTGCGTTTATTTAATGTTTAGAAGAAAACTTTGGATATACATGTGTAAGGCCACATACTTTGCAGATTATCATGCAACGAGTTAACTCTGCAATATGTTGTCGTCTACACACTTTGTCGTTTGCTACAATTTTATTTATTTATTATTTCCCTTTATTTTTGTTTCGGAAAACAGTCACTAACAGTTTGGATCCTGATGAGACGCCGAGTTACCCGGCGTTTTATCTGGATTCAAACTGTTTGCGTAGGTAATTACTGGTGTGACATTGGTAGCGAAAGAGTTAAACACATCGTCTTAACCCCTTACTCCGCTGTTCGCGACCTGACTTGTATTTTCAAACAGCTTGGATCCATATGAGAAGCCGAGTAACTCGACGTCTTGCCAGGATCCAAGTTGTTTGTTAATACAACGAAAACTCAATTATTCGAACACTCAAATAAGAAGATTATTGATATTTTAGTCAGGTTGCAGCTTAATGCAGGCTGAAAGCCATGCAGAAAGCTCCTCTAGGAGCTTTCTGCGTGACTTTCACCCTGCATTAACCAGCTACCTGCCTACAAAGACTTACGTGTAAATTTTTCATTACTAAAATTTCGTAGTATCGAGTTTTTACTGTAGTCTGTTGTAGTGTATACCATTTCTGTTTTCAATACAACTATTCTCAACATTTCGCCAATTCCTTGATTAGAGCCAAACAAACAAAAGCACCGCTGTTTATTGATATACATGTAATAAACAGTGCAGGTGACATGTCGTATGTTTTGGTGTGACAATAGCCTCGTCTTCCATGTGCTTTTTAAGCACTGCTATATAATACATGTACTAACCATTTTGTATCGTTTCGAAAAGAGGCAAACAGTGAAAAGTGTTCTAATAAAAAGGTATACATGTGTTATGTTTACTATATGCAAACAGTATTATCATTAATGCATTGCCCCGACCACGTACGTTATGTTTATTTAAGTTATTGTTGAGTTCAGATGTGCATGTGTGTATATTTTAAAAAACAGCGTTTATTGTCCATAATATGTTTGACAGTTTATATTTTCTACAGAATACGTATATATTTTACTTTTTTGTGATACCTTTCAGATGTGCTGAAAGATATGAATCTATTTCAGGGATCGTTATCTTCTTCAGACGAAACATATCATATTTTCTTCCTTGAATACATAACACGTTTTGTTGTTCTTTTTCTTAAAAGTATTTTATTATGTAAACAAAAATGCTAAGATGCATCTGGAACGGAAACTGACGTTTTCCAAACATAATACGGGCATTGCTCGATGTTGGTCACGTGGCTTATATGTGTTATTTCAATTGTTTTGTCGCTGATGTTACCAGCAAATAGCTGGACTTCGGCAGATTATTTGAATAAATTGGAAATTGGATTGTCATAAATTTTTACCTTGTACATTTATATCAAATAATTTGTTCATAATATGTCTTTCTGATCATTCAAACGTTGTTTATCGGCTCATAAACCACATGTTGGCGGCCTGTTGCGCAGTCATTAATCACCCAGGCATTCAACCTACCTATACTTTTAATTTTGTGGAAGTCTTGCATCATGATATTAATTGAGGTATATTTCTTAAACCATATTTCTTAAACTTTATTTATTACATGTAAACTGCATTTTTTATATAACAATTTAAGTAGTTCTTAATTGCACCTACATTTAATTTTTGAGTAGCAAATACAAATAGAAGGTGATATGTTTTGTGACAAGCCTCTTATAAGTCTTTATATAATGATATGGTTCGATATTATTGTTATTTAAGAGTTGTTTATATTACATGTTGTAACCATGATGAGACTATAATAAATAAATAAATACGTGGTTAAATGACTCTCAGAATATCAAACCGTGGATTATCCGCCGATAAACAACGCTTGAATGAGTATCATTTCTTATTGCAATGTGCGGAACTGCTTTATATCTCGAACTTTAACTTCTGATTTAATACCAAGCACAGGTACCCGTATCAGCCTGATTTTATAATATATATATATACGCATGGAATGGACTCTGCCATGCCTTTTCAGATGTGTACTTAATCATTGGATTTATTTTTTCAAAATTGCTGTATAGGAGATGTTGGAGACAGCGGGGTCAGGTATGAATTTTTACATCTATAAACATTTTTAAAAATGTACTGCTTGCTTGACCTGTGATGCCAGCAGTGATCGTTTGATACACTTTTCGCTTGTTTAATTTTCCACTATTTTATTTCAAAAACATTACTACAGTAATAACTAACTTCTCGTCTCAACGTCTCATCTGAATCCAGTCTATTAGTATGAACATATTTTATTTCATTTATCATTTCATGAAAAAGGGTCGGGCCACAAGTTCGACCAACATTAGTTACGGCCTTTTGGAGCTTTTACGACCTTTTGGAGCGTTCTGTTTTACTTTCACCATGCTTTAAGCAGCCACCTGCCCTAAATACCAACTAATTAACACAATTTGGTGGCCGTTATAGAGAGGTTTACTGTATCTTATATTACCACTTGGAAAAGTAATGTTGACAGATTTAACCAAGCAGCCATGAGGTGGCATTTGCTCTGGTTCTACCCTGTTATAAAGCATCAACAGTATAAAGCAGTTTGTATCTAGATAAAATATCGAGTAAATGATCGTGTTATGATCCAATGTTTTCAAATATAGTATGATTGTGTTTGATGAAGAAATATCTTCTTTGAGAATTGAAAAAAAGGTCTGTCTTAACCCATGTATGCGGGAAACGTATAGGCTGTCATTTGCAAAGAGTGTAGATCAAGACCACAAGGACTCTTAGAGGAGCCCTCTGAAACGGATCTGCACTGTTTGTCATTCAAATTCTCTCACAGATTTTACCCTTCTATACTAAATATACTCTACCTAAAACTCGTGATGAACTATTCGATTTTGAAAATTCAGCATTGAAAGGGTTAGATTCAATTTGCTTATTGACTTTTTACCTTAGGAAATATTCATATCGTGTTATCGAATTAATATTATATTCTGTCCATATACATGTATTGTATAAATCAATCAACACCAAAAGTTGTCATTTATATACATCCATTTTCAAACAGTTTATATATACACAATGTAGTCAGCTAAATATTAATGACATCTAAATACTGCTTGATCCTTGAAACCAGCCGACTTATTAAGAAACGGCAACACAACGGACACATTAGGCCAATCTCCGATTTCTAAACAACATTGAATATTAATTAGGCTTCCGTAACAATTACGGACGTTCGCAAATCGAAAGTGTAAAAACACGAATAGAAAATGCCTACTGTGTAAACCACATCGAGTACGTTCAGCACACACAGCTGATGTTTACGACAGATTCAGATGTATGGCGGACGTGTTTCCGTTGGTTTCCGAGATAACATTTTCATTCCTCCTTTTCCGATACAAACATTTTTGTTTGCTATGGAACGCCATTCTGCCATGCTAATTGCTAAATACAAAATGCGAAATGCTTTTTGCCAATTGTGTACATTGCTAGGGTTGTTCCAAATGATGGATGTAAATGACAAATGCGAAATGCGAAATGCTAATTGCTAAATACATGTTTGCACTAATAGCATTGAACAGTGTCATTTTAAAGTGACTGTACATTTGCTAAATGCATGTTTATTAACATTAAGGCTTATTGCTTATTGCACTACTAAATTAAAAATGACGCTGACCAATGCTAGTAGTGCAATCATGCATTTAGCAATAAGCATTTCGCAATTGGCATTTACATCCATCATTTGGAACATTCCGGTTATTTCCTTAGCAATTTACACAATTGGCAAAAAGCATTTCGCATTTTGCATTTAGCATTTCGCATTTAGCTATTAGCAAATAGCATGACAGAATGGCGTTCCATAGTTTGCCATGTTCTTTGGCACTGAGTTGGTTTCACGTCATACAGATCCCGATTCTAAAGTTACTTTGTTACATAGTATTGGCGAAAGTATGAATGGAGTTCATCTTTAATCAAGGTACATGTACATGTAGTTTGCAGTCCTGTGTAGAGTAAACGGTGATAATTATGTATGCATAGCCCTTACGAGTACCTTAAAACGCCACTTCGTAGAAGAACGTAGTTCTCTACGGGTACACGTTTATGTATGCATCTGTTGCAGAGGCATCGAAATCTTCCGTTAACACATTGTCCCCCAAGTGAAGCATATTTGCGCCTCTATAAAATTCACATTGTGAAACCATTGTGATAAATAGAGCATTTACTCCTATAGGAGCAAATGCTCTATTTATCACAATGGTTTCAAACTACAAAATTTTAAAATTTTCCTTTTGTCTACTTAATGTTCCTTTTCGGTAGACTGGTTCAAAAAGGTTGGGTCTAAAAATAGCCTAGGAGAGAATGAGTTAAGAATTGCATTAGTACATGTACTGCCATACCTTAACTGTCTTCTTTTCCGTTTTCCAGTGCTATCAGCACTTTGATTTATAATGGTTTTGTAAACAAGGGGAATTTGACACAGCTTTATATTATTTCATAAGTAAACAGAGTAGACTGTCTCATCAGGGTCTGCACTATTTACAAGTTGATTGTGCAACCAGTGCACTCCACAGCAGTGATTGCACAGCGAAATACACAGTGAAGATATATGTAATTATACAATAGAGCATGGGTAAAGAAGGAGAAATGTATTTTAAAATTCAGCAAGAGAAGGGTTAATTGTAAGGATATCAGCTACGACAGTTTTTGTTCAATGCTATTGGCATACTCTCGTGTGTAGAGGGAAGCGCTCATGATGTTTTCATAAAAGCAGACTAACTCGCTAATGGAGCTTTCATGTTCCAGGGAAATGTATGCATCCGTTGTAAAATAGACTTTATATGTCAGACTAGACTTGTTTATTGCCTTATTGGCTCTCCTTAGAGTTCTTTTCACAATATTTTTATATAATAATGTTGGAAGTATATCCGTGCGTGTTGATATATTTTGGGAGACTAGAGAGAGGGGTGTTGAAACCTTTACAAGTGAGAGAGAGAAGTTAAGTCGAAGGCAAGTGATATTTTAATACAAGACAAACAGACAGACATACATGTGTACATATAGGCAGACAGACAGACAGACAGACAGATAGACAGACAGACAGACATACAAGACACAGAGAGAGAGACACACACACACATAGCGACACAGAGAGACAGAGATAGGCAGAGATACAGAGAGAGTCAGAGAGAGACACACAGACATACAGAGTAACAGACAGACATACAGACAGAAACAAAGACAGAGCCAGAGAAAGACAGAGACAGACATGCAGAGAGAGAAAGAGAGAGAGAAATATAGACAGACATACAGACACAGAGAGGCAGCTACAGAGAAAGAGACAGAGAGAGGGAGAGACAGAGCGAGACAGAAAGACAGAGAAAGAGAGAGACTGAGACAGACAGACAACCAGAGACAGAAACAGAGAAACAAATATAGACATACAGAGATAAACAGAGCGAGAGCGAGAGAGAGAGATGGAGAGAGAGAGAGTGCGATATATAGTGAGAGAGAGAGAGAGAGAGAGAGAGAGAGAGAGAGAGAGAGAGAGAGAGAGAGAGACTGACAAAGACCGAGACAGGCAGTGGCAGAGAAATGTAAAGAGGCAGATAGACATAGAGACATGCATACATAACGTCGGACTGGCATACAGAGACAGATAGAATGTCAGACAAATAGATAGAAAGAGCCATAGAGAGAGTTAAAGAGATACGGAGGGACAGGGAGAAAGACAGAGACCGACATACAGAGAGACAGAGAGAGAGACAGAGAGGCAGAGAGACAGACATACAGAGACACAGACAGATAGATAGACATACAGACAGACAGAGAGCAGAGAGACTGAGACAGCTAAACGGCAACAGAGTGAGAGACAAAGACAGAGACAGACAGAGACATAGACAGACACAGAAATAGATACAAATGTAGAGAAAGGGACAGATTTAGAGAGAGGTGCAGATACATGTACATGCAGGCATAGACAGAGACGGAGGTATAGACCAAGACAGAGAAATTAATAAATACAGTAAAACTCTCTATAACGGCCACTGAATTACATCAAGTATTTTGTGTTAAAGGCAGGGGGCTGCTTAAAACAAGGTGAAAGTAAAACAGAACGCTCCTATAGGAGAGTCTGTTTTACTTTTACCTTGCTTTAAGGAGCCACCTGCCCTAAATGCCAAGTAATCAACACAATTTAGTGGCCGTTATAGAGAGGTTTTACTGTACAGTAAAGTCCCGCTAATGCCCCCACTTAATGAACACACATGGTTGTCTTCATAAGCAGGTGGTTGCTTAATGCAGGACGAAAGTTATGCAGAAAACTCCTATAGGAGCTTTCTGAATAACTTTCGCCCTGTATTAAGCTACCACCTGCCTTTGCCACTGTAAATTAGGCCCCTTTTTGGTGGTCGCATTAGAGAGGTTTTACTGTATTGAGTTTCAATCGATAAATACAATATGCAGTCTAAGGTAAACGTTAATCTAGATTTGTGAAGGCAGCATGTGGCCGAAATGTATTTCTTTCGTTGAAATTGCCTCACATGTGACTGATTACAAATACAAACAGTCTGGATTCACTTGATCAGTATCCAAACTGATTGTTACTGTGGTAATACTTTTTGAATGAAAATGTGAGAGAATAAGAATAAGAAAGGTTGTTGCGGAATACAGTTTGGCAGCGATATAGTTAACCAATATGCCTAGCAAACATACAATGGGAACTGTTAATAGTTTTGATCCAAATCACGATGAGTAACGATAAATTTGATCCGTAACTTGTCCATTTAGTATCCCAGTATTTCATTAATTTACGGATCCCAACAATGCTGAGCCGTGAAGCAGACAACATATTGACCAAAGGACAACATCAATATCTGCACATGAGTTCAGAAACGAAGCTTCTCCTGAAATACCAAAGGGCCATAGTCTGTGGCATCCATTTTCTACAGACTTCCGATATAACATACATAATAGGACCTCGCTCATTCGATTTTTTGGTAAAAAAGAACTGAGAACTATGTGTGCATATGGCTGCTTAATAAATGCAGAGTGGAAGTCATGCAGAAAGCTCCCAGAGGAGCTTTCTGCATAACTTTCACCCTGCATGAAGCTGCCGTCTGTCATAAAGACCGTTAGTGATACTTAATTGAGTGTTCCAATTAGCTAGGTATTACTGTATAACAATTCGGTCTGACTAAAGTGCCAACATTTCGACAAGGACAGCCGGTTTGTATCAGCTATCTGCTGATAAACAGGACTTGGACACGCAACATAGTCTAATGTACGAATGTAAGACGCAGGTTAACCGCCGTCTCAGAGACGCGATGCCCGATTTGGATCTTTACTTACAAATCCTGCCGATTATGCTCAGTGTAAGCTCATAACACTTTTCTTGCGATCTTGAACAAATCATCCATATTGCCTTGTATTCTTCTGTGAACTTGTTAAAATATGTTTTTCGAATTAATCTATTTTTTATTCTTAGGAGTCTTTCGGCAAAGAACCGTTATTTATGTATGTAGTTAGAAACTGTCAGTGCATACCCTGATCAGAGGGCTCCTCCGGGAGCCCCTGATCAGGGTCTACAATGTTTGGCTGTAGTCTCTTTAAGAGGCAATGTGCATAAGTGGAGTATGTATATACGTAAATGTATGTAACACAATCATATATGCCAAGGGCAAATGCCATCAAGGGAGGTCTCAAATTCTCGGAGACTGTAAGACAGGCTATTACTGTATACAGTAAAGCCCCTCAAATGCGACCACCAAATAGGGGCATAATTTTGGGTGGCAGAGGCAGGTGGTAGCTTTATGCAAGACGAAAGTTATGCAGAAAGCTCATATAGGAGCTTTCTGCATAACTTTCGTCCTGCATTAAGCAACCACCTGCTTTAAACGACGCCAGTGGCTGTGTATTAAGTGGTCACATTAGCGGGGTTTTACTATAATTAGGCTATTCGTGTTTATCGCCTCATTGTCCATAGATCTTATTCGTCTGATAAACTGATAATTGGGGGAAAATAGACATCTTATACGAGGCACATTTTTATCCATGTAGGTCATAGCACGTTATTTCGTTGGGATTTCTTCTGCAGAGTCCTCGACGTATGGATGACAGAAGGATATATGAGCTCCTAAGTAGCTTGTCTTAATCCTTTCCTTGTTCTATGTTTATTACAAGTTTCAGTACCTACTGAATATTCATGGACAAAATAGTTATAGTGAAAAATGGAAGGTGGAACATTGTAGCCATGTTAGAAAGTATAGAAACAGATCTATCAAATTACATTAACAAACAGAGGAGACCCTGATCAGACGGCCCCCTAGGATCTGATATTGGTCTACTCTGTTTTCAAATGCTTAAAACTCGTTTATATGAGGAGACGGGTTAACCCTTTACTCCATACACACGCTTTTTCACTCCTTTGTAAACAGAGCAGGCCAAGGGTCTGCTTTGTTTACATGTACTTATAAAGTAATAATAATGATATACGTGTATCTGATTCTACAGTTTCTACAGACACCAAACAATTATGGGTCTGTAAGTCAACCACCTGCTTTTTAAGACTCATTTGGTCAATTAATGGATGACCGCTAAGGACCAGTTCTGTTCTAGATCTGATTTCACAGTTAATGTTCATGGTCGAACATTTCTGTGTCCATTTACCATTACACGTATAACACATCATCTAATACATACATACACGGATGGAAAGGAGATAACGGTGTCCAAATTCTTAGGGTATTTAATGTTGTTTTTTTAATTTGTCGTTTGGAATTATGCGTTTGTTTTTATTTTATTAACCTTTTTGTTGCCAATAGCCAATATGTGATTCCATATGCAAACAGTTTTGATCCAGATGGGGCTACTGAGTGACACAACGTTTCATCAGAATCCGAACTACTTGATTTCTTGAAAGAAAATGGAAGGAACTTTAGAAAAAACGAAAGTTGTAGCAGACGAGAACTTTTTAAGACTACATTATGCGGCATGCAAATGGGCAAGCGAATGGGCTAATAAAATAAAGATACAGTAAAACCCCTCTAAACCGGACGTTAAATTTGGTATAAATATCGGTCTTGGAGACAGGTGGCAGCTTCATGCAGGGTGAAAGTCATGCAGAAAGCTCCTAGAGGAGCTTTCTGCATGACTTTCACCCTGCATGAAGCAGCTACCTGCCTATTTAGGCATCTCAAATCATCTCTACTAGAAATCCGGTTTAGAGGGGTTCTACTGTATTGATTCAGAAACAGGTGAATGTTTCCTTGAAATTCAATAAAAAGCATTACGAACGGTGTATTGATTTAACCACTTCTTTCATATAAACGAATTTTCATGCATTTGCAAACAGTGTAGGCCCAGATCAGACCGTTCCTAAAATAGTAGTCTGATCAGGGTCTGCTCTGTTAGCTAATGGAATATGATAACATTATATTTGTTTCTTTAGTTTCTAAATGGATACAATGTTTCACCTTCCATATTTCATTATAACTAGTTTGCCCATGAATATTCAGTAGGTATTGAAATTTTGAGTAAACTTAAAACAGGGAAAAAGTTAATATGCAATATTGCTGTCGATCGAGCATACATAATTTATCTCTCGTGTGCAACATATTTCTATAGTGTGCAATATTTGTCTCGAGTGTGCAAAGCTTACATAGAATGGGCAGTATCACCCCTTTCCCTCATATGCTATTATTAGATCCTACCTCTTTGAATATATCTACCGAAAAAGAACATTAACTAGAGGAAAGGATTGTTTTCAGAATTGTGTAGTGTTGAAGCCATTTTGATAAATAGAGCATTTGCTCCAATGGAGCAAATGCTCTATTTATCACAATGGTTTCAGAAAGTAACATTTACAGAGGCGCCAAAAGGCGTCAATATGAGGAAATGGGTTATCCTCACAACTGCAGTGAATTTCTCTCTAGTGAGCAATCTTTCTATCGTGGGTGCTGGCTTTCTCTCGTGAGTGGCCGTTATTTATCTTGAATGTTCAGCATTTCTAATGTGTGTCAAGCATTTCTCTATCTAGGTGCATTGCTTCCATCGAGTTGCAGCATTTTTATCGTGTGTGGCCCGTTTCTCTCTCGAGTGTGCATTACTTCCACATCGAGTATGCAGCATTTCTATTGTGCATAACCAGTTTCTCTCTCGAGTGTGCATTAAGTACATGTACTTACATCGAGTGTGCAGCATTTCTCTCGAATTGCACTTGAGTGAGATTAGCACCGTCTCAATAACCGAGTATTCATCAAACAAGTATCAGTAGATATACATGTAGTTTTCTTTATTAGATTACTGGTTAGATATCCAAGGCTAGCGGCAACAGTTTTTTATCATTCAGGTTTTTATTCGTTCGTATGTAGTACAATGCTGTGTAAAGTCTCGCTAATACGACCACTCAAACGAGGTCTGGATTTTTAAATTGGTCGGTGGCTTAACCCTTTCCCTGTTCTATATTTATTCCAATTTCAATACCTAATGAATATTCATGGGAAAATAGTTATAATGAAATATGGAAGGTGGAATATTGTAGCTATTTTAGAATGTAAAGAAACAGATATATCAAACGTCATTAGCAAACAAAGCAGACCCAGATCAGACGGCTCCTCTAGGAGCCGTCTGATCTGGGTCTTCTCTGTTTGCACGTGCGTGAAAACACGTTTATATGAGGGAAAGGATTAACGCAGGAAAAGGGTTATGCAGAAAGCTCCCATATGAGCCTTTCGTTTGTCCTGCATTAAGCAACCATAAACTTTAAGAGACTCCTATGTTAATAAATTAAGTGTTTGCGATAGAGAGACATGACTGTATAAGAGAAATAATAACAACACTTCTTTCTTACACTAAATATTTATTGGATTCTTTTTATTTCACAATGACACGATCATAAAATATTTATTAATTTACATGAAAATAGAATCTCTCATCGCAATATAGGCATCAGTTTGATAAACTAGGCTGATTGGCTACACTTTTTAATGATCAGCACTTTCGCAACATCCCGGATGTATCATTAACAACCGCATAATTATTTACAATATTTCAGGGCTGTACTAATACGTGTACGGATCTATCAAATCTCATATTTCTAAGTCAAAACCTATCTTGCTGCTGTTTATTAGAATCACACCAGAGAGACGATTCTAATGAGTAGCAGCGATATAGGATTTTGTGGAAATACAGTAAAACCCCGTTAATGCGACCACATAAAAGAGGTATAATTCTGGGCGCTAGATGCAGGTGGTAGCTTAATGCAGGACACATGTCCCTTTTGCCCTGCATTAAGCAACCACCTGCTTATAAAGGCACCCATGTCGATTCATTCAGTGGTCGCATTAGAGGGGTTCTACTGTATATAAAAAACAATAGTTCAACCCTTTACTTCATGCATACGCCCGTTGACATCTTTGCAAACAGAGTAAACATAGATCAGATAGCTATTATTGTCTGATAAGGATCTGCCCCGTTTGCTCATGGAATTAAATAGATATGATTGTACAGTGATTGTCATAACCCAAAAATCACGTGATCCTATAGTACTAAAATTCATCTAATAAATATATTCGGTTTATCACGAATTCATGAAGTAAAGGGCTAATAAATACGATTTTCTAAATCTCTTACAGTCAGTGCTAGAAGAAACAAGTATAACTCACATTACTCTTACTGACATATACCTGTGGTCATCGTGAGTCGAAACAAACATGTCGCTGGTATTTAATATTGATGACCTTGATTTAAACTACAATAACAACAATATCAAACTCATTTAATTTTGCCAATTTTGATTTGAAAGGGTGAATGCACAGCAGATATTCTCTGTAGTGACCACTTAATGAAGCCACACTGATATTCCATTAAGCCTGCTTTTAGCTACCCCGTATAACAAACCGTCTCTAAACAGGACGTATAATAATAAGAAAAAAGAACGTAGATCTTTTTCAGGTAGTTGGCTGCTAATGCTGGGTGAATGTCATGAATAAAGCTCCCAGAGGAGCTTTCTGCATGACCTTATCCCTGCATTGAGCTACCACCTGTAATAAAAAACCGAAATTGTTTTAAAGAACAATCGTAAAGGCTTTAGATAGGTGGTTGCTTAATACAGAATGAAAGACGTGAAGAAAGCTCCAAGAAGAGCGTTTTTATGACATTCACCCTGATTAGGCTGCCACCTGTTATAAAGACAGACAGTGATACTAAATTCAAAGTCCGGTTTAGAAAGGTTTATTGTACCAGCAGTACCCATATTAATCTTCTTTAGAGAGGTCCGTATAGAGAGATCTTTCTGTGCCATTTTCTACAAAGGTTTGCAAACAGACAGCCGTTGACCTAATTCTTTCCCTTATATCCTATTCCTTCATCTTGACGCCTTCTGACGCCTCTGCAAAAACCAATTTTTGAAACCATTGTGATAAATAGAGCATTTGGTCAATATGTTTCAAAACTACACAATTCTAAAAGTCACATATATACGTGGGTACTAAGATACTAAAGTCTTTTTGAGACGATTCTAAAGAGTGGTCACAACATAGGGTTTGGAGTAGAAATGAAGGTGTTATTCTTGAAAATGTTTTCATTTACACATCTTATGTGGACCTCTTTGACCCTATGTAACTGGGAGTGTTATCAGGATACAAACTGTCTGCACAGGTCTTAAAGATCAAAGAGTTTAGTCAACAGCTGTCCTATTTGATTTCTTCTTTTAGCAAACTTTGATAAGTCTTAGTATGGGGAAGATAGATAGGATTATCGGACACATTAACCCAGGTATACAATAACCCTTTACCTGATACAGATGCCATTGCAAACAGGGCAAACCTAGACCAGACGGCCCCTGCAGGAACCGACAGATAAGTGTTTTCTGTTTCCTTATGGTTCAACAGATTCTGCCGTGGTCAAAATGTCCTGTGTTCACATATCATTATAACATTCATCGCATTAATATTCACGATGTCTTTAGTTGTTTTACATAAACATTCATCAGGCAAAGAGATAAACAACACACAAAATGTATCACGTGACGAGAACAAGCACCTGCTGGGTCTTGGAAAGTAGTAGAATAAGATAAAGTTATACAGTATTTGTCACTCACAATCATGTACAAAATAGTAACAATGCATACCATGATGAGACACCGTGATTATGACATCTCATTTGATTTGGGTCTGCAGTGTTTGCAATAACCCCGAAGGTACATGGACTCGGTTCATGAAGGCAGCATTTGAGGTTAATGTTGCCAAGTGACGTCATCAATTATATTCATGAAACCGCATGACATGCTAAAACAATACCACTGCCACTTTAAATTTGATTATAAAAGGTAAAACTATAATTATCTACATATCAATATTTTACTCTATTTTTTGTCCCAGCCAAAATGGGCGCAACAATCTTGCACGACATTAACGCATGACCTATATAGTCAGCTGCGAGTGTCTTGCTATATTTTCCCACGCTTTAAAGTTATCTTCTGCCCTTTTCCGTTTAAATAATTCAACGCGAAAATTTGTTCACATATTCATATCATGGCAATATTGCTTCCAACACATATTCTCACAATATATACATACATGTATTCAGCTAAGTATTAACAAAGTCTGCATACGAAGTCTGAGATGGAAAACTTCGTCGAATTGTACGGATACCCATTGACAAGCTCGGTCAAAGGGGGCCAGAGCGTAGGGGTGATTGTTTGTGGCCTAAAATGACCAAACAAAAACACGAAAACCCAGAATATGAGTATATATTATACAAGGGTTCAAACTATCAACAATGCCATTTCACTACCTCCCGTAATAAACACGTCATAATGTTTTCACATATTGATCAAATCGCCTAGATCCAATAGTTCCAAATACCTAAATATCCATACTAATGGTAACCACTATTAACCTTTATCGTGTAATTCTACTTGGTCTCGAAAATACAAATCCGAGCAAGATATTGCTCATTTTACGAGGTCGACAAAGATCGTGCAATCATCATTTTCAAGACTGAACAGCAACATACCACCATGCAGGGGAGAAACGGCCGCATGCAACCAATAAACGAACATATTACAATGTATATGTAACTTGTCTGCATACATCGTCCGCGAATCGTTCTCAAGTCCACCTATTTCGCACTCTTTCTGTTCAAACCGTCAACTTTTAACCGGCTTCCATAATGCAGATGTAGTAAGCATTTGTAAACTGCCATTTCGTTGGATGTCATACCCCCGAGAGCCAATGGAATGACAGCTTACATCTGCAGTCACGTGATTCATCATGGAAGCCGGTTGAAAGACGGTTTGAATAGAACGAGTGCGAAATCGGTGGACTCGAGAGCGGTTCGGGGACGATTTATGCAGACAAGTTACATATAGAATGTCTTTATTGGTTGCATGCGTCCGTTTCTCCCCTGCATGGTGTTATGTTGCTGTTCATTCTTGAAAATTATGTTTGTCGACCTCGTAAAATGAGCAACATCTTGCTCGGATTTGTATTTTGTTTTCGAGACCAAGTAGAATTACACGATAAAGGTCGCACGATATTTCGTTAGACGGACTACTGATGAAACGAATACAAAAAAGCAGACTGTCAGCATGTCCTAATATTACAGGTATGCATGAATATACAGTATAACCTCTCTTAACCGGAATTATACTAGATAAGAATTTAGACACTTTTAGGCAGGTGGCTGCTTAATGCAGGGTGAAAGTCGTGCAGAAAGCTCCTCTAGGAGCTTTCTGCATGACTTTCACCCTGCATTAAGCCGCCACCTGTCTCCAAGACCGATATTCATACTAAATTTAGCGGCCGGTTAAGAGAGGTTTTACTGTACATGTAAACATACGAGTCGTGTAATGACAAAACCAGCCTTAACACTTACAACGCTGAAGTTTCAAATGGACTATATCTAGGGTTTATTTTAAAGACAGATGTAACATGACAAACAGCGCAGACTCAAATGAGAGGGCTCCTCTAGGATCCCTCTCATCTGGGTCTACACTGTTTGCAAAGGACATCGGTGACCTGTGTCCCGAACTGTAAGGGTTAACGGCATGCTAACAGTGTATAACCATATCAAACTCATTGCCATCTACACAGCATCCCATAAGTAGTTATACTGTTTGATATGCTGCAAATAAATATACTGTAGATACTGGTCTGTGTCAAACAGTTAGATCCAGATCACACGCATCGTATGAGACGAGGCTACTGATCTTGGTCTATAATGTTTGAATGTCACTTAGGCTGATGCAGCTCATATGATTATTCATGAATGACCTGAACAAAACACAGACACATGTATAAATCAACTGTCATATATGCTATACATATTTAACAGTCAAACGAAGACACAACAGATGTTGGTTTCGCAAATCTACAGAAAAATAATCAATATAGATTACAGTCGGGATGAAATATAATCGCTCACTAAACTACCGTTCACATGTCGACACGTATTTTATGACACGTGATACTTATTATGAAAATATGTATAAAATCTGTTTTCAAAGGATTGTCATTTGATACATGAACATGTACATGTACTGCGTAACTCTCAAAACGATAAGGGAGTTGGCGATAACCATTGCAAACTAATAAACTGTGATGGGATATACATGTTTAACTCTTTCCCTGCCAAACGCTGTCGTCTGCTAACTTTGTCGTCTGCGCCAAATTTTAATTTGTTTGATTTTCTTCATTTTTGTTTCAAAAACATAGTAACAGTAACAAACAGTTTTGATCCTGATGAGACGCCGAGTTACTCGGCGTCTCATCTGGATCCAAACTGTTTGCATAGGTAATCACAGATCCGGCATTGGCAGCGAAAGGGTTAATGTGCGCATAAAATTACTTCCCTGATGTTATACACACACAAACGATGGTACAAAGATGAACAGTAGTCATGTATGATGATTTCATCATAGTTTTCAATTTTTATATATATTTTTAATACAAACTTTCAATCAATTAATAATTATATTGGGTTATAATGGGTTATGGATATCCACAAATTATACATTATAGGGCTACGGGTTGCGCGAAGGGTCCGTATCTCAGCCTGTTCTTCGAAACTTTATTCTTGGCTCAAGGCACCTTTAATTTTTTTGATATTCTACACAATCGGCGTTTTCGGTGAATAGTAATTTCTCTCTAATTTCTCTCTAACTATATCTATCAACAAGCAAAGGGCGAAAAGAAATTTCTCGTTCTCTAATCTCGTATGAGCTATGATGGGTCCTCAGGGTAAACTGAGATCTCTGATCGGAGCGTATTCGAAGACCACTTTTAGAATCGAAGAGACGAATCTGAAGACTTATCCCTGCAAGGGTTTGGCGAAGAAATAAAGGAGCTATTCTTGCAAATGCTCTAACTTCTAAAGCAGGTATTTGGGTCGTTCCTTACGTATATTAAACATCGTTACATGTAATCCGGATCACATGAAGTGAAATGTCTTTGTACAGTTTGGCCGAACTCTCCACTGGCACCATTTTGCGTGATACGAGTCAGTATATAATATTCACATTCATTCTATATACTTTAAAATCTCGCTTATCAGAACGTTAAGTCAATTTAATCAGCTTGCTGCTTAATGCAGGATGAAGGGCATATAGAAATATTCCAGAGCAACTTTCTGCGTGATTGTCACCCTGCATTACGCTGCTACTGGTCTTAAAGATTAATAACGATACTCAATTGAGTAGTTTTACTGTACAGTAAAACCCCGCTAAACCGGAATTCTAGTAAAGAAGAATTTAGATACTTTTAGACAGGTGGCTGCTTAGTGCAGGGTGAACGTCATGCAAAAAGCTCCTACAGGAGCTTTTTGCATGGCATTCACCCTGCATTGAGCTGACAGAGATTTATACTAAATCGGACACCCGGTTTAGAGGGATTTTACTGTATCTGAATTCTAAAACCCCATTGTCACAGACACTACTGAAAAAACATTGTGGTGTTTAATCCTGAACTCCAAGACTATTCATGAACAAAATCCTGACTATGAAAATATTTACTTTTTAAAATGGCGCTATGAACAAATCAAGATTTTACCACGACAGGAATTGTGTGATCAGATCAACTCTATTTTCCCATGGAAGTTGTCTGATCTGGGTCTTCACTGTTTACAAACGCGTAAAATGCGCCTACATTGAGAAAACCCCTTTCCTTCATATACACACATTTGCATGCCTTTTTCAGAGTAGACCAAGACCAGACGGCTCCCGATCTGGGTCTGTTCTATTTGCTTTTGAAATTATAACAGGCCTGACTATATAGTTTCTACCAGTATCGGACAATCTTATGAACATATATAGCATTTAAAGAGTTCAGCTAATAAATATTCATGATGTCATTGTTTCTAGCATGAATATTTACTAGGGAATGGGTTCAGTATAGTTCAGTTTAACAATCAAGATTGACACGTGTTACTGTTCCAGCTTGACCCGTCGTCTTCGTTTTCTTTCTTATTGCCCAAGATGTCTCGAATGATATATGATAAATTCAATGGTAGATACACAGATATATAACCATTCTGAAACGGATTTTCCCCAGTAAAATTAATACAGAAATAGTTACACAGACGTACAACCATTCTAGCATGGATCATCCGTAAGTTAGATAAATGCAGTAAGATTTACACTGATATACAACCATTCTGACATTGATTTTCCTCAAGCAAGATAAATGCAGTGAGAGTTACACGGATATACAACCATTCTGGCTCTGATTTTCCTCAAGCACGATAAATGCAATGAGAGTTACACTGATATACAACCATTCTGATACGGATCTTCCCCCAGTTAGATAAAAGCACTGAGTGTTATACTACCATTTTGACACGGACTTTCCTCAAGCAAGGTAAATGCAATGTAGAGTGTTACACTGATACACAACTGTTCTGATATGGATCTTCCTTAAGCAAGATAAATGCAGTGAGTGTTACACTGATACACAATCATTCTTACACGGATATTCCTCAAGCAAGATAAATGCAGTGAAGTACAACCACTCCGACATTTTTATTCCCTTAATACGATAAATGTCGTGACTTATGAGTATACAACCATTCTGATACTGATTTTCTTCCAGTAAGATAAATGCAGTGACAGTTTCTCCGATATACAACCGTTCTGACACTTGTTTTCTATAAGTAAGATGAATACAGTGATAGTTATTCTGATATACATGTACAAATATTCTGACACTGATTTGCTTAATGTAAGATAAATACAGTGACAGTTACACAACAATACAACCAATCTGACACTGACATTCCTCGTGTAAAATGAATGCAGCGATACGTACACTGATATACAACCATTTTGACACTGATTTGTTTCCTCGTGTAAAGGTTACATCACTGGGGTGTTCAACACTAGATTGAAGGCGACAAGTGGATACAAGAGAGCTGTATCTAAGAGAAGTTTATTTGACACAACTAAGTAAACTGTTAGTACTCTGCCAAACCCTATATTGTTGGTACTCATTATAATCGACTCTCTATGGATATTTTAACCCTTTACTTCATGAATATTCATGTAAGAAATATTGAAATCATAAATATTGATTAAATTAATTAAATTAACTTTTATAATTGATACGGGACTTTTTGGCCGTAGTAGAAACTACACAATCTATTTTATTTCATAAGCAAACAGAGCATAAACTGATCAGACGCCTCCTATACGAACATTCTGATATGGGTCTACTCTGTTTGCAAAGACGTACAAATTAATACAATAAAGGGTAAACGAGTAATGGCAACATTGCTTTCTGCTGGTATCCAATGGAATCCACTGTCTGAGGCGAATCTAACAAGTACTGACAAGATAGGGTTAAGAGGAGAAATAACATAATTATCTAAATACGCCTCTTTTCTAAAGCTCTGTTATACTTTACTTCGTGAGCTACCCAACACTTTCATACAGGGTCAAAGGGACACTTGGCCATTTATTACCAGTGATGACCCAGATCAACCACCTCGTTAGAACGAAGCATCCGGAAATTGTCAACAGGATTTGTTATTCCCTAGAAACAAAAGCAATTGTTAACAACCATGTTCCAAAGTGGCCACTGATCTGGGTCTATACTGTTTACAAATATAAAAGCGCCATTCTTTCCAAGATATTCACCACTTAAACCTTATCCCGCTATCAGCGACCTGACTCGCATTTGCAAACAGCTTGCATCCAGATGAGACGCCGAGTAACTCTGCGTCTCACCAGGATCAAAGCTGTTTGACACTCGATCAATAATTTCTCAAAAGTTTGATCGAATCGGAAATAGCCACAATTGCACAAGATCCAGATCTGAGCAGACATTTGTTTTGACAGCGGGATTAGAGTTAACACTGAGGTACAAAGGGACAATATGGTCACCATACAGTAAAACACCGCTAAACCGGACGATAAATATCGGCCTTGGAAACAGATGGTATCTTAATGCAGGATTAAATTCATGCAGAAAGCTTCTCTATTAGAATTCCGGTTTAGAGGGATTTTACTGTATTTTCTCTTTTCAGTTTTTGGATCATTTATGTAAATTGTGCCACATTGCCATTGATTTCCGCTGATTTTGAATCATGTCATTCCAGTGACGGCTTTCATTTCCAGGTCGCGATGGACCAATCACACAGCAGCCCACAAATTCACCATGACCAATCAAATCATTGTCTACCACGTGACATTCCACCATGACCTTTGGCAAGAGTTCAGCTGGGATATTAAAGGACAGCGCCTCGTTCCATACAGGATTGTGAGTGCCCTTCTGAACTGACGTTTTCTTGCGTTTGACCTTCTTTCCATCCACAACCAGCGTTATACGGACGTAGGGATCTGAAACGGGATAAGGACGTTGTTTAATTAAAGTCATACATATCAAACAAATACACTTCCTTTTAAGGCCTTTAGTGCCCAATGGCCGCGAGGATTTCGCATAGAGTGTTTTATACCAGTCCTATTTTATTATCTAATCAAATTGTTACTTAAATCTATACTCGTATATATAGAACGCGGCCATACGTCATTTTGAACGAGTAACGCGGATCCCGGCTTCGCTACTTTTGCCGCTACCGGAGAAGGCGATGACTGGAACAAGTTAAGCAGGAAGGGAAATTGAACATGTTCTTGTCCTCATCCTTGAATTAGTTTGTTGTTTGTGTATGCATACATGTAGAAGAGTCATTTTTATGGCTGAACACAAGGAATATACAAATAGTTCTCAGATATATCGCGCAGTAGTCAATCAGGGCTCACCAGGGTAAAAAGGAAGAACAACAACCACTCTGTCTACAAAAGTTTGCTTGTTTGTTTTGAAAGTTGGATAAACATTATATTTTGTCGATTTTTTTACCTTGTTGGTACGAGACTGTATTCGGCTTGAGGCTAAACCCCATTTGAAGTAGTCAATTTCAAAGATGTAAACTAAGAGTAATGAAAAATGAGTTTGTGATAAGCAGAACTAGATATTTTCGTTACGAAGACTTGGACCAACGGGGATGCATTTTTTAACGGACGATCAACATGTTTTTACAACTGATACAATAGCGTGTAGGTATCAAGTTGTTTTTACAGTTGTACTTTTTTGTCTTTCTTGATTTAGTAGCATAACAAAATAATAATTTACTGCTTGACGAACCATTATCGGCATATGTAAGAAACATGAGTGGCTGTCTCTGCTTTTACCAATTGTGGTGTTAAGTTTCCTTTTTAATAACTGTTGTATGTCAGATTACACTCACGAGGAATCCTTGCTCATATATGGTGTAAATGTACACTGAATGGATACATCTCCTTGTAGAGTAATATATCACCAGTAGGAAACATGGCAACATGACACTTGTGGGAAATGTTTCCCTTTGTGAAATGTTTACCTCATGATAAGTAAAAGTTTCCTGTTACCTTTATAGGAATGTTTGCATGAAAAGGTGAGCGTAACATTTCCCTCGTTAAACAGAGGAAACTTAAATTTTGGTGTAAGGTTTAACTTCGACTCGTTAGAGTGTACCAGCCACTACTACATAGTTCCAAGGTAGGGACTACTTTTCCTAAGGGTATAGAACACGTCAATGGCTTCAACTAGTCGCAACCCTGGTTACACTGTTCTGTTTACTGCGTTTAAACAAAAAAATTGTAAATCATATATAGAGGATCTTACATGAGTGTTCATTACAAATTGTTTTTATGAAACGAGTTTACTAAAAATAATATGACACGGGCGTTAGCGAGTGTAATATTCATTAATAATCATTATAGGAAACGGGTTTTATGAAAACAATTTGTAATGAACCCGATAATTACATATATTGTCACTGTGTACAAGTATTTCGCTGTGCAATCACTGCTGTGGAGTGCACTGGTTGCACAATCAATTTGTAAATAGTGCAGACCCTGATGAGACAGCTCCTGCAGGAGCTGTCTCATCTGGGTCTTCACTATTTACAGGTAGGTATATTGACGTTAATAGCAAGCGAAGGGTTAACCTTTTTTCCACTGTGAGTAATATCAGCTGCTCATAGTTTGGTCTGGTGCATGTTAACTACTTCCGAATCGATCAAGCGTTTGCGAAAGTATTGGCTGAGAGTCAAACAGCTGCATAGGTTCCTGCTTTAAACTATTACCTGTCCTTAAATACCTAGGAATAGCCCTCATCGCGCTATCAAAGACATGTCCTGCATTTGCAAACAGCTTAGATCAAGACGAGACGAGACTCGGCGTATCACCAGGGTCCAAGGTTATAAAACTCCGAGTCTGAGTCTGAGCTCATTCTCAAGTATCTGATTGGTCGGAATCTGAGCAAGCTCAGAATCTGACCAATCAGATGCTTAAGAATGATCTCAGACTCAAGCAAAATGTTCTATAACCTTGGGACCGGGATCCTAGCTGTTTGATACTCGGTCAATAGTTTCTTAAAGACATGATTGATTCGGAAGTAGTCATGCTTGAACCAGATCCTAATCTAAGCAGATATTATTTTTTCACAGAAGGATAAGGGTTAATATATAAATAAAATGCAACTTTTAATAACGACCATTCAACAGCAGTTACTTTCTAGTTCTTTCAAAAAAGTGGTAGCTTAATGCAGAAAGATAGGTATGAACTATGAAGAAAAACTACATAGAGGCTCTCTGAATCACGTTCGTTCTGTAAACAGATCCTTTTCAGGAGATCAACGAGTTTTTATTAACCCATTCTCTCTTACTGACACCTTTTTGCGCCTCTGTAAAACCCATTCTTTGAAACCATTGTGATAAATAGATTAATTTTGCTCCATAGGAGCAAATGCTCTATTTATCACAATGGTTTCAAAACTACGCATTTCGAAAATTCTCCTTTTATACAGTTAATGCTCCTTTTCGGTAGATTAATTAAAAGAGATCGGGTCTAAAATAGTCTAGGAGAGAATGAGTTAAGTGATCGCTACAGAGAGGTGTTAGTGTAGTTAACTATTTACTCCATGAATATTCACGTAATAAATAATGACATCACGCATATTGATTAGATGATCTGTTATGAACACAGAACTGTTAGGTCATTGCAGAAACTCTAGAATCAGATCTATATTATTCCTTAAGCAAGCAGAGCGGAGCAGACCTTGATCAGACAGTCCCTTAAGGAGCCGTCTGATTTGGGTCTATTCCGTTTGCAAAGGAGTTTATATAGATAAAGGATTATACATATATACTGACCTGATGATGGACTTGTTGTGGGTACCCTTAAGTCTTTCGCCTTCATTACTACAACTGTTAGTCTCTCTGCTGTTGGTAAGTAACTCAGGGACAGTAATATCTCTCCTAACTCATGTGATTCCTGAAAATAAATATGTCTCATCCCTTTGAATGCACCAAACGAGTGTACAGGCATTTACAAACAGTGTAGATCCAGCACAGAGGGTTCTTAGAGGAGCTCTCTTATCAGGGTCTGCACTGTTTGTCATCCCAACATTTTCTGGCCTTTGGTTACAGTAAAGCAGTGACGGACCAATCCACGTTGACTATATATAGGATGAAACGTCACGAAAGTCAGCATCTTATCTGATTTCAAACTGTTTTTCCACGGTGATTTTGTTTTGAAAAAAAAAGAGAGAAGAAAAGTAAAAATACTTTGAAAACGTCATATTTGTAGTAAAGAATTCTAAGCAAAGCCAGTTTTATACAAAACGTAAAGGCTTACCTTTAAGCCTTACGTTCCTACAATATTAACACTTTACTCCATATGCATGTATGCAGAGCTCCAGATGAGATGCGTAAATTTAAACATTTTCAAGCATAGCTCTTTATATCTCCACCAAACCCTTTACTGTGACCACTCTTTAGACTCGTTTCGAAGAGACGATTCTAAAGAGTGGTCATATATAGTATAGGGTTTGGTGGAGAAATGACGATTTTAGTATTTGGGTACGCATCGTTATCTGTAGCTCTGCATGTATGTCTTTTAACGATTTTGCAAACAGAGCAAACCCAGATAAGACGGCTCCTGTGCGAGTCGTCTGGTCCGGATCTGCTCTGTTTGCTTACGGAATTATATTTTAGCTGATTTTAGTTTCTATCATGGTCAAACCCAAAAACTGCTCTAGTATATAGAATCTAAACCATTATAAAAAATAATCAGTATTCACGCATACCTTATTTCATTTATGAATATGCATGGCGTAAAGGGCTGAGTAGTCATCTGCTATAAATGACCCATTTTAACCCTTTCACCGCCAATGTCACATTAAATTTGGCGCCGAAAGGGTTAACGTTTGCCGCTTTATAGTACATGTATGACAATCGCGAGGGCATAGTAGATGAAACAGCAACACGCTCAATTAAATGATACAGCTCGAAATTGTTGACAGCAGTTCGTGTCGTTTGTTCCGAACGGTTCATTTTTAAAAACGTAACGAACTTATGTCAATGCTAAAAGACAAGAACCCACCCTCCTCAAACCCTAACACCAACCTGGGCTTGTTTCTGTATGTCACACCACATTTCCACACTGTTACTGGTCTCTACTTTGGACAGATCTACCCGCACCTCTCCAATCAGCTTGTGTCTAGAGAACTTGTCGTAGTCGTACACGAGAAACACGAGCGTCGACTCCTTAACATCTTCATACGTGGCTGGGAACTTAAAATACTCGTTATAGAAGGGATTGGCGGTCTTCCTCTTAACGCTTGATTGTCGAACTCTTTCATCTACAGTGGGCTCCATAGATACCTTGATGTACGGGTCCCCAAAACTCATGTCCGGGTCGAGTTTCTCCGATGGTGGTAGGTCTTGTGCTGGAATTGGCCAAGCCAATACAGTTTAACATTTTGTATACTGAATTATAATGTTTGACTCTTCCGGCGGCTATGACTGTTCATGAAGCTTACCCGTTTTACAACATGACTGCAATTTGTTTTATGCACGAAAACACACTGGGGGTCTTCCACAACCTTAGCTGGATGTCAAAATATGACTCAAATACTGTATTAAAACGCGAAAACAAACAAACAAATGAACGAACAAACAAACAAGCAATTTCGCTAGCAGAGCATTGTAATTATGACAAACAGTGCACAACTTGATTTGAGGCCTCCCACACGAACCCTCTGATCTGGGTCTACCTTGTTTGCAAATCACTTGTGCATTTGTTTGTCAACATTCAATGATTTAAACCTTACAAAGACGAGAAGATAATATCTGCTTCAACTCAGGTTAATTACATGTTTTGTTTACATCCAATACGCATGAAACACATCGCAGTATTCCGTGAACAGAAGAACGCCTTGGGAGAGCCATCACCATCGCAAGTCAATGCATTAGAGGGTTTGAAAAACAACTAGCTGAATGTCAAACAGCTTCGATCTTGACAAGACGCCGATTTACACGAAGTCTCACCTGAATCCAATCTGTTTACAACTGCTAGTGAAGTTAACTCTTTCGGCGCCAATGTCGCCTGTTGGCACCATTGAAAATAGTGCAGTCCCAGGTCAGAGGCCGCCTTTTCAAGGGATTTCACTGTTTTCTGTATTATTTTAGCCAAAACATACAGGTTTTTAAAAACAAATGTTTTACTAATATACCTTTATTATTTAGTTTAGAATTATATTTAATATGAAATTATTATTGCAGACGACACTTTTAAATTTGGCGCCAAAATATTTAAGGGCTGAAGGATCTTATTGCATTTGCAACCAATGCGTACGCATACCAACTGTCACTGTAAGACAATCTAACCCTTTACAACGCTGAATTTTCAAATGGACTATTCCAAATTCAAGCTTATGGTGACTATAGTAGGGGTTTTCTAAAGAAAAGTGTAATATGACAAACAGTGAAGATCCTCCTAGAGGAGCCCTCTCATCTGGGTCTGCACTGTTTGCAAAGAACATTAGTGACTCGTATACCACACTGTAAGGGTTAACTTTAAAAACTATTACGTTATATGGAATGGCAAAAACGTTAGCTCTAACTAGACGCTAAGTCTTTGATTGTACGATTGGGACAGACTCTGACAATTTATCAGACTCCATAAAGGTGAAGTCCAAATGATACTGATAATCGACACTTAATGTTGAAACAAATTTTGCAAAATTTTGAAGTACGTATTATGCTTTTAAGAAGTCTATGGGATTAACATAACGCTCGTTCCAACTAAAGTATTTTCACTCAACTGGTGATATGATAGAGATGCCTTTGCAAATAGAGTATACACAGATCATACGGGCTCTTGTAGGAGCCGACTGGTCAGGGTCTGCTCTGTTTGCTTATAATATACTACAGATATGATTCTACACTTTCTGCCTTGACCAAAACGTCCCGTGTCCATATACTATTATAAAAGTTAATCTAATTAATATTCATGATGTCATTTTTTTCTTACATGAATATTCATGAAGTAAACGTTTCATACAATAATCAAATTACTCATTACATTAAAACCTCTCTATAACGGCCACTAAATTGTGTTAATCAGTTGGTATTTAGAGCAGATGGCTGCTTAAAGCAAGGTGAAAGTAAAACAGAACGCTCCTATAGGAGCGTTCTGTTTTACTTTCACCTTGCTTTAAGCAGCCACCTGCCTTTAACACAAAATACTTAATGTAATTTAGTGGCCGTTATAGAGAGGTTTTACTGTACATTCAAAATTGGTGCTATCTTACATGAATATTCATCACATAAATGATTAAACCTTCACTCCATAAGGTCGCCTTTCTACGCCTTTACAAACAGTTCAGACCCAAATCAGAAGCTCCTCTAGGAGCCGACTCTGTGGATCTGCTCTGCTTGTTAATGAAATAATATAGACAGGAGTCAACAGTTTCTGTCATGACGAAAACATCCTGTGTCCATGTGCTATTATAATAATAAATCTAATTAATATTTATGATATCATTATTTCTTACATGAATATTCATGACGTAAAGGGTTAAAAGATAAAGAGCATAAATACTAATTAAGTGCAAGTAAAAAAGGGAGAACTCAGCGTCAAGTAGTCTGTTTTTGGTGACATGTCAATTATTCCGGTGTCTGATTTTGATGGAGCTATTGGCCAGTTGTTGCCACCAATTTTCTAGCAGCATTCCAAATACAGTAAAACTACCTCAAGCCGGAATTCTAGCAGAGAAGAATTTAGATACTTTGAAGCAGGTGGCTGCATAATGCAGGGTGAAAGTCATGCAGAAAGCTCCTAGAGGAGCTTTCTGTATGACTTCCACCCTGCATTAAGCTGCCACCTGTCTCCTATAATACTTTAACCCTTTACCCAATAGCCTGTTTCTAGTTTTGAAGACATATGACCACTTAAAGCAGGTTGAAAGTAAAGCAGAATGCGCCTTAAGGCGCATTCTGCTTTACTTTCAGCCTGCTTTAAGCTACCACCTACTAGGATATAGAAAATATTTATTATGCAATATGTTCATGACTGTATGAATTTGAACTATTTTCTTCAGCGGAGGAATAAATCAAACACGCTAAAAGCCGCGAAAGCGTCCGGTTTAGAGGTGTTTTTACTGTAAGTACTGTTTCTACTCATAAAACATTACGACTGTACATAAAACAGTTTCTCCCACCTCTGTGGTTGACACATAATCTATGGTAACCGATTTATAACTCTAGACATGAAACAATTTTTACAAGCTCAGCAGCAATCTTACTTTAGAATGCCAATGATAAATCGGTGTTTACGTTTGAAAACAGTTTTGACCCAGATAAGACACCGAGTCACTTGGCATTTCACCAGAATCAAAACTGTTCGATTATGATAATAACGTTTGTGGGGAAATTGCATATGGTTCGTATTTCCAAATTAAGCCAGACGACAATATTAGCAGATAACAATCACTTTGTAAGTGCCTTCTGCAGCAACCTGTCGTCTGCAACATTTCTCAAAATTACATTTCTTCTATTTGTTAATCTTCTTCAGGGTCCATGCTTATAAAACTTTTAGTTGAGTCTGAGTTCGTTCTCAAGTTTTTGATTGACCAATCAAAAGCTTGAGAACTCAAATCTGACCAATCAAAAGCTTGAGAACGAGTTCAGACTCAACTAAAAAGCTTTATAAGCATGGACCCTGCAATGTCTGTGCAAACAGTGTGGAACTCGATGAGACGTTGGGTTACACGGCGTCTCAACTGGGTCCAAGGTGGGCTGAAAACGCCAATAACAGTCAAAGGGTTGGCTCTTTCGCTGCCAATGTCGTGATTACCTATGGAAACAGTTTCGATCTAGATGAGACGCCGAGTAACTCGGCGTCTCATCGGGACCCAAACTATTTGTTATTGTGACTTTTTAAAACAAAATGAAGAAATATATGGGAAAACAGTAGTAGGCTATACAGTGTGCAGAAAACAAAGGTTGGCAACGAAAGAGTTAAGGGGTGCCATCACGTCAGTTGACAGTTTGCATATAGTGTTTAGTGATCGTAGACACAATAGAATGAATAAAATTCTCATTTACTACCAATTCGTACGTCAGACGATAAAATGAGCGGAAGTACCTTCTATTAGGTGCACGACTAGATCAGAAGTTCGGAAGTCGTATTTTAGTCGTACATGGAGTCGTCCATAGCTTCTGTCCACAGACGCTTGCTGAAGCACAGCGTCTTTCCTGGGGTATAGGTCTGGTCGTATGGCACCTGTAAAGAGTAATTAAAATACACGTTTTCCTTTCTGCCCTTCGAAGCGTAATTGCTGTAAGATTTGATCACTGGGTCATTTTTCAAACGGACACTTCCAGAGTTGGCATTGGACTGTCTCATGCCAGTTCTGGAGTGGAAATGTTTCCGTAAACTGTAAAACATTGCAAACGGTGCAGACCCTGATCAAAGGGTTCCATCTGGAGTCCTCTGATATCGGTCTATGCTGTTTGAGTTAAGGATTATATGTAGTTGAGGTGTGAGCTGGACGAATCACGCACATATAGAATAAAGTCCAACATACTTATGAAATGCGTGATTCGTTCAGTGTATGAATGTCAAGAAAATTTCACTCAGTCCTTATACTGTTAAAATAACTGTTTAAAACTACAGTAAAACCTCTCTAACGCGATCACCAAAAGAGGTATAATTCCTGCACTGAAAAGGTTAATGTCTTAGCAACGGAAAATGTACACACTTGTCACGGAACAACTGGTTCAAATTCTCAGATAAGAAAGCATATTATGTTTGTGAAACATTATGCCACCAACAACATTTACCGCAAAATGTAACTACCGCATGTTTTAGCTCCATGAGATTAGTAATCATACGAAATCTTAATCTCTAATAATTCAAGTTTATGACAAAAGAAACCAGATCAGAAAATTGAATTCCGATATTTAAGTTTGACCTTGACATTGACACAGTTCTTCTTAACCCTTCGCGTCAATATACCTACCTGCATAGCGAAATGCTTGTACACAGTGAAGATATATGTAATTATACAACAGGACATGGATAAAGAAGGAGAAATGTATTTCAAAATTCAGCAAGCGAAGGGTTCGCTGGGTGACTGGTTGACTCATCTGGTTCTAAAGTGTTCAGCATGTGAATAGCATATACATGCCAATTATTGAAGTTTCTGTTTCTAAGAGTTCAAACGCTACAGTCAATTTAATGTTTTAAAAGTCTTCCTTTGACCTTAAAGCCTAAACTTGACTTGGAAATGCATTCAAAAGTTGCAACTTTATTATATTAGTATGTATATCAAGTATGAAGTCTCTACCTGTAAATGGTCAAACGTTGGGACCAAACTTAAAGTAGACACACTAGCATGCTTAAACCGATATAACCAGATGTAATTCTTGGAGCATAAACAATCCGAGGACGAAAAGAAACCCATTTATTCCGCCATGTTGCCATAATAAAATTTTAGACACTAAATATTCATACATCCATTTTTTCTTTATGAGTATTCATGGTGTAAACAAATAATAAAACAAAAACATCAAATATCTTACTTATTGAATGAATACAAAATAAGTACTTTCTAAAATACAGTAGAGATAAAACACAGAACATGCTCACCAAAGGAAGGATCGAACACATAGCTGTCGACACTGGTGTCGCTCCTTGCACTAATACTGCTTGTATCTTCGTTACCGACAAACGGGTCGCTCTTTATGCTACCACGTGACATCGTCGATATGCTACCACGTGACGAGATGGACGTCGAACGAGGCTGAACAGGCCGGTGTTCCTTTGTTATTTGAAGGTCCTACAATAGCAGAGAAATAATTTTCACGTTAGCCCTTGGAAAGATGAAACATGGTTAAAATCAACACTGAACAGTAAAACTTCGCTAATGCGACCACCAAAAAGGGGCATAATTCTGGGTAGCAAAGGCATGTGGTAGCTTAATGCAGGACGACAGTTATACAGAAAGCGCATGTTTGCATTACTTTCTTCTTCCTACATTAACAGTCATCTGCTTTGAAAGAAATCTTTGATTATTTATTAACCCTTCTCTTGCTGAACTTTAAAATACATTTCTCCTTCTTTACCCATGCCCTGTTGTATAATTACATATATATTCACTGTGTACAAGTATATTGCTGTGCAATCACTGCTGTGGAGTGCACTTGTTGCACAATCAACTTGCAAATAGTGCAGACCCTGATGAGACAGTTCCTGCAGGAGCTGTCTCATCTGGGTCTTCACTATTTACAGGTACGTATATTGACGTGAATAGCAAGCGAAGGGTTAAGTGGTAGTTTTAGACAGGTTATACTGTATTTCAAGAATATAGGACATCCATCCCTTTTTATTGCTTATGGTAAATTGTAAAAGGACACCGACTCCATTCCACAACAAAAACAAACAGAATGCGCTCATCATTATCACGCTGAATTAAGGTCACCTGCAAATATTGGTAATGTGCTACAGTTCTTAAAATTGATATCTCCCTCAACGCTTTCGCTGCTACATTCTGTCATCTGCTAACTTTCTCGTCCAGCTACAATTTTCTTCTACTTTTTTTTTTTTTTAATTTTCCTCATTTTTGTTTCAGAATACATAATCACAGTAACAAACAGTTTGGATCCTGGTGAGACGCCGAGTTACTCGGCGTCTCATCTGGATCCCAACTTTTTGCATAGGCAATCATAGATGCGACATTGGCAGCGAAAGAGTTAAACGAACTTATATACATGTACGTAATAACACATGGTTGGGAACCCTATGAAACACCGGATTAACTCGGCGTCTCAAACGGATCCAATTTGTTGGCATAGTTCATACTAAATGCATAGCTTGCGTACAGAGATTTACAGCTAATTGCATTTGGCGACCTTCGCTCCTTGATATCCATTTTTACAGCTTCATAGAATGATTGTCTCATTGATTTTCTACGGTGACATGGTAAACATGTTAATGGTAGATTTAGTGATGTTGATCTTGTCGCTAAGCCTTAAGCCTTTCGGTGCAAACTTTCTAGTTGGCGTCTGCAATCCAAGTTTGTTAAAATCATTCAGTAAAATAAGGAAATGAGATAAATAAATGCAAATTTCAAGGGAATAAAGCACATGTATAGAAATAGAGATTGAGAAAAAAAGTAAAGTCCCTGAGACTGCACTATTTGTCGTGGTGCATTTATGCGACATTAGCGGTGAAACGGTTAACTCTTTCGATGCCAAGTAAGTTTCCTCTGCTGAAGTGATTGTCTTCCTTAAGTTTAAAAGTGGGAGTTTCTTCGATTTCTTTAAATAAGCATAGTCAGTGTGACAAAGAGTTTAGATCCTAGTGAGATGCCGAGTTGATGAGATGCCGAGTAAATCGAGTTGGGATAAAAACTGTTTGCAACGGGTATCTGTAATCGCTTATGGCGGTGAAATGGTTACCATGTCAATCTTGAGATCAATGGAATTTGATAACACAGATTGAGTCCAGATAGGATAATGACGTTTTGGGAATCTAACCTAGACAATACTCGAAAAGAAAACAGCCAAAAACCGTGTAAATATTAAATTATGCATTTGCAAACAGCTTGGGTCAAGACCAGACTTTGTTTAGCACTTGGACAATAGTTTCTCTAAACGGCTTGAGCGAATGAGAAGTTAATGCACTTTGACAATAGTTTCTAAAAGGCTTGAGCGAATGAGAAGTTAGTACACTTTGACAATAGTTTCTAAAAGGCTTGAGCGACTGTGAAGTTAGTACACCTTGACAATAGTTTCTAAAAGGCTTGAGCGAATGGGAAGTTAGTACACTTTGACAATAGTTTCTAAAAGGCTTGAGCGAATGGGAAGTTAGTACACTTTGACAATAGTTTCTAAAAGGCTTGAGCGAATGGGAAGTTGGTACACTTGGACAATAGTTTCTAAAAGGATTTAGCGAATGGGAAGTAAGTGCACTTGGACAATAGTTTCTAAAAGGCTTGAGCGAATGGGAAGTGAGTACACTTTGACAATAGTTTCTAAAAGGCTTGGGCGACTGTGAAGTTAGTACACCTTGACAATAGTTTCTAAAAGGCTTGAGCGAATGGGAAGTTAGTACACTTTGACAATAGTTTCTAAATGGCTTGAGCGAATGGGAAGTTAGTACACTTTGACAATAGTTTCTAAAAGGCTTGAGCGAATGGGAAGTTGGTACACTTGGACAATAGTTTCTAAAAGGATTTAGCGAATGGGAAGTAAGTGCACTTGGACAATAGTTTCTAAAAGGCTTGAGCGAATGGGAAGTGAGTACAATTTACACCAGATTAGAATTTCAGCAAACATAATACGATGACCCTCAACCCAAACGCTTCAAACCCCAGCGATATATTATTACACATCTGAAACGTATAAAATGCAAACTTTTCTTGGGCACAATACATTTCGATATAGCACAGTTTTCGGCGAAATAAAAATGAGCTCGTATAGACCAATGCAATAACCATTGTCTAATTTGGGAGACCCGACAATGTTTCAATCACCCTGGAACATTCTCATCTACTTCTTCGTAATTTGCGGCCATAAAAGCGACGGGAAGTAATGATACGTTTCCGATAAGATACCTGAATTAATAAACCTGATAAAAGCTTTCTTCAACATATCGTTCCCGTCTCCACAGAAATACAATAAAACCTGAATAAAGCGACAATTAACATAAAGCTTAGTTATGGGTTTTAAAGGCAGATGGTAGCACAATGCAGGACGGCAGCTATGCAGAAAGCTCTCAAAGGATATAATTATTTTTACATTTTTGTATCTACATTACATTCATCTTGAATTAAGCAGTAAAACCTCTCTATAACGGCCACTAAATTTTGTTAGTTAGTTGGTATTTAGGGCAGGTGGTTGCTAAAAGCATGGTGAAAATAAAACAGAACGTTCCAATAGGAGCGTTCTGTTTTACTTTCAACTTGGTTTAAGCAGCCATTAGCACAACATACTTGAGAAGTTTTACTGTACAGAATTTTAATGACATCAATATTTAATCAATAAATGGTCGTTGTTATAAGAGTACCCATTTATCTATTTTCTAGAAATTCTATTCAAAAGATTATTTGAGATTTACTTTCAGAAATACAGTAACAACTTCGATTATTCGAACACTAAAACTTCGCACCATTATTGCGCTTTAACCCATTCCCTCATACTGACGATATTTGACCACCCTGTAAAAGTCACTTTCTGAAACCATTGTGATAAATAGAGCATTTGCTCCTATAGGAGCAAATGCTCTATTTATCACAATGGTTTCAAACCACACATTTCTAAACAAATTCATTTTCTCTCGTTAATGCTCCTTTTCGGTAGATTTATTCAAAGAGGTTGTATCTAGAAATAGCCTATGAGGTAAAGGGTTAAGACAGGTAGCAGCTTAATGCAAGAGAGTGGTATACAGTCATCTCCTCTAGGATCTTCCTGTATGACTTACTCCATGCATTAAGCAGCCATCTGCATTGAACTGTTCAATTCTTCTTTATTAAAACTTCGAACTATCGCGTATTTACTGTAGAACCTTTCGACAATGTAAATAGTGTTGACCAAGATCCAACACCGCGTTGGAGAGGCGATGGCTAACCCTGTCCCTCAACGGGAAGACTTTCTGAATGACTTAATACGCAACTCTGTATTTTCATAGTGAAATAGCTATATAGTCCACTCGATATGAAAGGCTTAAACTTGCTAGAGGAGTCTGAATGAAAAAAATGCAGACCCTGATCAAAGGGATCCTCTAGGAACCCTCTGATCTTGCTCTGCACTGTTTGCAAAAATTACAGTACATGTTTGTCCCACATTTAAATGTTTCTGTCAGTAAATAATGCATTTTTTTGTTATTTTTAAACATCCCGTAACCATAGAAATAATGCTGTTTGAACAAGTTTAAGAATTTTCTGAAAAATGCATATATGTGTATCGTTAAACGAATATTTTAATAAATAAATTAGCGACTTACATCACAACTCGTAATTTCTTGTTCTAGAACTAGATATTATTGAGATATCACGAAAACATACGGAACCACTCGGAACACCTCGGGGAATCATTTGGATTACCGCCGAGTAGTTACGACTGATATAGAACTAAAATTGTCACGCAGGAATTTTGTTTAAAACGAGGAATAATCATCCAAATTAAACAAAAATATCGCTGATACAAAAGTTTAGTTTCAGAAGAATTGATGTTTAATGTTACTTAATGCAGGACGGAAGCCTTAAAGAAAGCTCCAAGAGGGGCTCTCTGCATTCATCTTGACATCACTCTGGAAATCCGAAATATAAAACTATCTAAATTCTCCTCTACTAGAATTCCGGTTTAAGGGGGTTTCGCTATACATTAAACCCTTGCTAATTCGAACACTTAAATAAATATTATTATCGGTTTAAGACAGGTCTCTGGGAATAGGTCATACAGAAGGCTCTAATGCAACCACAAAAGAGAGGACTAATTCTGAGTAGAAGAGGCAGGTGGTAGCTTATTGCAGGACGAAATTTATACAGAAAAACTCCCGTGGGAGCTCTCTGTATTACTTACGTCATGCATTAAGCAGACACATGTTTTTAAAGAATCTCGTGCTTATTTATTAAGTGTTATCTCCAGAGGAATGTTACTGTATTTGCAAAATGTCATAATAAAGTCGCATACGTGTTACAATCAAGTTTCAAGACAGCTTCTGTCAGCATTGTCGTAGCAAGTAAGTGCTCTCTGTATTACTTTGCGCAGTATCAGTTAGTTCTCGCGAGACTATTTCTGACAGTGCAAATCCTGTTAATGATAGGCGCTGTCAACAAGATTCAGAGAAGGCTCACAGCATTGCCAAGTAGGTCTGCGAGGTCGATCGATTTGTGTCCAAGAAGCATACATTATGAACCTTAAGATAATGCTGATAATAAAATGATTTCAGCTTAAATTATGTTCTGCTGCAAGTGTCACTTTATCCATAAAAATATATTTAACCATCTCCCTGTTCAATAATCATATATACGAAATTTACGAAAAATGGCGCTATGAATATTATTAGCTGATTTTTTATAATACAGTTTAACTTCGATATATCGAACTCGGATAACTCGAACTTCGGGATAACTCGAACAAAAAATGCAGTCCTTCCAAAATTTAAAATACACAATTGCTCTAAAAGGTATCGCTACAAATATCTAGAAATACACGTGGCAGCTTAATAATGGTCTAAAGTAATGCTGAAAGCTCCTACAGGAGCTTTCAGCATTACTTTAGACCTGTATTAAGCTGTGGCCTTGAGCAATTGTTCAGATTAGAATCGGATGACTCGAACGTCTGTTATCTCGAACTAATTTGTATGGTCCCTTGAAGTTCGAGTTATCGAGGTTCAACTGTATAAGATTTCCAAAGGAAGTTTTCTCTGACAAAACCTGTAGAATCAGAACTATATCGTGGCATAAGCCAACAGAGCAGACCCTGATCAGACGACTCCTTTTTATACGAACCGCCTGATCTGGGTTTACTCTGTTCGCAAATGCGTTAATATGCGTTAAAATGCGTTAAAATGCGTTTATATGAAGGAAGGAGTTAAGCATTACCCAACTGTAAACAAAATGGCTGCTCATATTTGATCTGGTGCAATTTTGACCACTTCTGATTGGATCATGTTTTAGGAAATATTAACCCATATGCTCCCACGATCCCATATATGGGACGTAGGCAAACAGTCTAGACTCTGATCAGAATAAGTCTTCAATGATTGCTGATAGGAAACTCAATATAAAACAAAACAAAAATGAAATGATAGACTAATCAAATATATAAACATGGAAGAATCCACTGGGAGCAAATGGCTTAACCATGAGTCATGACACACTTTTGCGAATCTATTGTAGAGTGTCAAACTGAACCCTGAAGAGACGCCGGCATACTTGGCAGTTCACATACAGTAAAACCTCTCTATAACGGCCACTAAATTGTGTTAAATAGTTGTTATTTAGGGCAGGTGACTGTTTAAAGCAAGGTGAAAGTAAAACAGAGCGTTCTGTTTCACTTTCACCTTGTTTTAAGCAGCCACCTGCCTTTAACACAAACTACTTGATGTAATTTAGTGGCCGTTATAGAGAGGTTTTACTGTATTTGATATATTTTCATTTTGTATGATACAGGCGGCTGTTTTTTTTGCAAATGAAACTAATACATAAAGCTCATCTGGATACGAGCTGAATGCAAATGCGACTCAACCCCTTCCTTGTTCTATGTGTATAACAATGTTCAATATCTTCTGAATATTCATGGACCAAATAATGAAATATGGAAGATGAAGCATTATATCCATGTTAGAAACTAAGGATACAGATTTACCAAATCCCATTAGCAAACAGAGCAGCCCTTGATCCTATAGGAGCCGTCTGGTCTGGGTTTAATCTGTTTGCAGGTGCGTGAAAAGGCGTTTATATGAAGGAAAGGTTTAACTGAATAATGGTTAAAACAAGTCACGCATCGTTTGCAAACGTATAACCCCTCCTTTTTATACTATGATCGGTATTTTTCATCACCACACCAACTACTTTAGATCCAAAAACGATACTGATTGTAAGGCGCGTCTTATCAAGTTTTAACCCTTCGCTTGCTGAATTTTAAAATTCATTTCTCCTTCTTTACCCATGTCCTGTTGTATAATTACATATATCTTCATTTTGTACAAGTATTTCGATGTGCAATCACTGCTGTGGAGTGCACTGGTTGCCCAATCAACTTGTAAATAGTGCAGACCCTGATGAGACAGCTCCTGCAGGAGCTGTCTCATCTAGGTCTTCACTATTTACAGGTAGGTATATTGACGTGGATCGCAAGCGAAGGGTTTAATTGTTTGATTAATTGCAAAAAGTAGAAGAATCAATATATATTTTAAGAATTAAGGCAGACGAAATCTTTAAGGCAATGCGACAACAGGCCAATGTTCTATAGGATTAAAATATGTCGAACAAAAGCCTACATAAATGTGCTGCATATGGAAGACAAATAATTTCAGTTCTCGGAATCATTCATTCCCTTTTCACCGTTTGCTAACGCATGCTAGAGCGCCAGGACCCGGGGTTATAAAACGTTTACTTGTGTCAAGCATTTGACTAATTAGGTCCCGATGTTATACTTTTTATTGCTTGCGTTTGAAGCCATTCTTAAGCACCTGATTGGTCACAGTTTGAGCTTGCTCAAAATCTGACCAATCAGGGTCCGTGCTTATAAAGCTTTTTAGTTGAGTCTGAGTTTCGTTCTTAAGCTTTTGATTGGCCAGATTTGAGTTCTCAAGCTTTTGATTGGTCAGATTTGAGCCAAAGGCTCAAATCTGACCAATCAAAAACTTGAGAACGAACTCAGACTCAACTAAAAACTTTATAAGCATGGACCCAGATTGTTGTTTTATATTCAGAACCTCTTACAATTCAACTAAACGTTTTATAAGCATGGACCCAGATACTTAAGAATGAACTCAGACTCAGACTCAGAGGTTTTACGACGTCAACCAAAGGAAACATATACTTATACATGCATATTACATCCTGATGGGACGACGAGATTCGAACTGTTTTGCAAAGGTAATTAACACATAGCTTGTTAAAGTTAGTCCCACTTTTACCAAGCCGCTTCTAATTACGGAAGTCTATTTTCAAGTGACGTGTTTTGGTCAAGTAAAGTGGTCAAGCGTTGGTTAGTAATTAGAGCCACTTCTAATTGCATCCTGGCAATTCCTTCCTTGATAATCACGTACATTAGAAAACAGCTGTTCTCGCACGGCTCTTTCTGTTAGACATGCGAAGTGTATTGATTTATTAGACAGACACTTAATAATTTCAAGTCACCTTTCCTTTCCAACTACTGATGATGGCTGTTAACATTTTACATAAAGTGTCATTTACAAACAGAGTAGATCCAGATCAGACGGCGCCTGTAGGAGCTGTCTGATTAAGGTCTCTGCTCTGTTTGCTTATGTACTTATAGAGACTAAATTCTTCAGTTGCTCCCATGGCCAAAGCATCTTGTATTCTTGCATCATTTTAATACTTGTAAAGTATAATGAACCATTATAATTATACGGTATTATTAAACTGTGACACGTACGTCCATCGGGCCGTGTGGAAATAAATATCAAATCTAATATAAATGTACAGTAATGTAAACCTCTCTTTATAAAGGCCACTAAATTGTGTTAATTAGTTGGTCTTTATGGCAGGTGGCTGCTAAAAGCAAGGTGAAAGTAAAACAGAACGCTCCTATAGGAGCGTTCTAGTTTACTTTCACCTTGCTTTAAGCAGCCACCTGCCTTTAACACAAAATACTTAATACGTAATTTAGTGGCCGTTATAGAGAGGTTTTACTGTACTTATATATCTATCAATGTATATGTATGTTTGATGGTACTATTCCCGTGTTCTTATAATAAGCAAATTACTTACTTAAGTACTTACTTACGTTATTGCAAACAGAGTAGACCTAGGAGCCCTGTTTGCCTACGAAATTAAAGAGATCTGGTTCTACAGTTTCTGCCATAGCTAAACAATTCTGTATTCATTTATCAAAATAAAATGAATTGATATATAGATCTAGTTCATATATAGTACATATTAATGACTTTATTACTCCATACATGGATATTCAAGGAGTAAAGGTGCATTGCAAGAGACAAGGATCCAAAGTAAAGACGCATTGCAAGAGGCATGGATCCAAGTTAAAGACGCACTGCAAGAGGCATGGATCCAAAGTAAAGACGCACTGCAAGAGACATGGATCCAAATTAAAGACGCACTGCAAGAGGCATGGATCTAAGTTAAAGACGCACTGCAAGAGGCATGGATCCAAATTAAAGACGCGCTGCAAGAGGCATGGATCTAAGTTAAAGACGCACTGCAAGAGGTATGGATCCAAATTAAAGACGCACTGTAAGAGGCATGGATCCAAAGGAAACGCTGTATAAATTGGCTTCTCATTGGGATCCATACTGTTCACACACTAGTCGTTGCTTTTGACAAATCACGGAGATTTATTTTGTGTGTGAACATAAATAAACGAAACATTGTGCTGTTGAAGCTTTTATCGGCATGCTAAATGTAGTAGTGGTCCTATCGATCTAAGGCAAGTAAGATATTCTAATGAGGCCGCAATGTAGTAATGTTGTTGACAAGGTGAACATATGCTCAAGGTTATCTCTATTATTACTCAATGCCTGGAACATAGAGATTAACCTTTTTCATGCAGGACACCATATATATGTTCAACCCTTTCATTCATATAAACGGCTTTTCACACCTTTGTAAACCGTGTAGACCCAGATCAGACGGCTCCTGTAAGAGCAATCTGACCAGGGCCTGTTCTGTTTGCATATAATATACCTGACTCTACAGTCTCAACAAATAACAACAAATAACAACACATCATGTGTAAATATGGTGTCTTTATTTCTTACCTAGCTGTTCAACAGGGAAAGGGTTTTACTTTGATTGGTCACTTACTTCCGATTCGTTTAACTCTTTCCTCCATGAATATTCATGTAAAAAAATAATGACGTCATGAGAACTAATTAGATTAACTTGTTATAATAGTACATGGGCATAGGCGTTTTTACCCATGGTAGAAACTGCAAAATCATGTCTATATTATACCATAAGCAAACAGAACAGACCCTGATCAGACGGCTCCTATAGGAGCCGTCTGATCTGGGTCTGTTCTGTTCGCAAAGGCGTAGACATGCGTATTTGATCCTATAAAGAGTTACACTATTGGCCCGGTGTCAAGCAACTTGGATTTTTATTACTAACATGGATTCTAATTATTAACATGGATTCTAATTATACGTCGCCGTGTTACTATGCATAGCATCGGGATACGCACTGTTTGCAAATGGATGTCAACTCACACTTACTTATATGCGATAGGACAAGGGTGATCATCTGCTATATTTCAGCATACTGGATATATTTGAGTTTGCAAAAGCTGTCACCGATTTTCCGGGAAACCCCACTACGTTGATATTAATTCATTTTTCTTTATATACGTTTTTACGCATTAAAAACAATGTTGATACAGATCAGATGGCGCAATTTATCTCACAGATATACATTTTGATACCTTTCTAAACAGAATACAACCAGATCGGACGGCTCCTATCTGACCAGGATCTGCTCTGTCTGCTCATCGAACGATATAGTTGGGATTCTACAGTTTCTGCAATGGCCAGACACTTATGTGTTCATTTGGTAAAATAGAATTTCAGGAAATTTATATTAAGCTAGTACTCTCTAAATCAGATTTCTCCATCTCAACTAATCCGATAACAAATCTGGTCTTTGGGCCAGAATTACATACAGTAAAACCTCTCTATAACGGCCATTAAATTACACCAAGTATCTTATATTAAAGGCAGGTGGCTGCTTAAAGCAAGGTGAAAGTAAAACAGCACGATCCTATAGGAGCGTTCTGTTTTACTTTCACCTTGCTTTAAGCTGTCACCTGCCTTAAATTCCAACTAATTAACAGAATTTAGTGGCCGTTATAGAGAAGTTTTAATGTATTTGCAAGAATATTCTAAATTTTAATCACATTCCTTCCCGGTAACCGTCACATGAAAGTCGTCTGCAACAGTTTGAACACACAGTTAAATTTTGATAAATGAGTTGGAGCAGACGGAAAGTTTCATAGGTTTATATAATTAACATTTAGTGCATATGTTTGTTTTTTCCAATTGTCTGCAAACAGACAAGAAAAGAGACGAAAATCTGAAAGAGCATTATCTATCACTGGTGATGAAGACAACCGCAACTAATCCAAAATGCATATGAACTGAGGCTGAAAATATTAACCCTTTTCCTCATATAAACGCCTTTACGAACCATTGCAAACAGAGTTGATCCAGATCAAACGGTCTCAGTAGGAGCCGTCTGATCAGGCTCTCCTCTGTTTACGCATGCAAGTATGTAGATCTGATTCTACTGATTTTCTTCCATATCCAGAAGGTCCGGTGTTTATATACCATAATAAAATTCAGCTAATAAATATTCATGATGTTATTTTTTATTACATAGATATTGCACAGCCCTTTTAATCATATGTTTGCAAACAGAGTAGACCAAGATCAGACCATTCCTATAGGAGCCGTCTGATCAGTGTCTGCTCTGTTTGCTAATGGGATTTGATATACCTGTTTATTTTGTTTCTAAAATGGCTATAATGTTCCACCTTCCAGATTTCATTATAACTATTTTGTCCATGAATATTCAGTAGGTATTGAAGTTTTGAATAAACATAGAACAGGGAAAGGATAAACTAAGAAATTGTTCTATATAAATATTATACACATGCATGACTATATATAATGTTTTCGATGCCAGTTGCAAATGTATAATCACCAATTCATACAGTTTTGATCCAGTTGAGACGCCTACTAACTCGACGCCATATCAGGATACACGCTGTAAACCCCCCCCCCCCCCGGGCCGGGTATCGCACCACAGAAGATCGTACTAATAATGGCTCCGCCGTGCAACGCCCAACCTATGCTGGTTGTGCTGGTACTAGTTAGCCCAGTGTCATGATAATGTTACCGTTAATTAACCCTTTCCTCCATAGCTTATTTTTAGACCTAACCTCTTTGAATGAATCTACCCAAAAGGAGCATTTACTAGAGAAAGGTAACATTTTAGAATTTTGTAGTTTGAAACCGATGTGAACAATGGTTTCAAGAAGTGGTTATTACAGAGGCGTAGAAAGGCGTATGTATAGAGGAAAGGGTTAAAACGCTTGGTAACCCACACTGTATTCAAATTTCTGACATGTGTTAATCGGACCCCTATACAACTTCACTTAGACGAACAATCAAATAAATATCATTATTGGTGGCGACATAATTCAGGTCGAAAGTCATACGACATTTCCCCTGTGAGCTTTCTGCACGAATTTTGTCCTGCATTAAGCAGCCACTTGCTTAACCCTTTCCCTCATATTGACGACTTTTGACGACTATGTAAAAGTCACTTTGTGAAACCATTGTGATAAATAGAGCATTTGCTCCTATAGGAGCAAATGCTCTATTTATCACAATGGTTTCACATTACAGAATTCTAAAGTTTTCCTTTTCTCTAGTTCTTGCTCCTTTTCGGTAGATTTATTCAAACAGGTTGTATCTAAAAATAGCCTATGAGGTAAAGGGTTAAAAGGTTCTAAATTCGTCTGTAAAGAACATTTATATCGTTACATTGTGGATGATAAACAATACAGACTATGAGTAATGACCGATTGATCTTGTTTTGTTTTTACTAATGCTATTGTTGTTATTTTCAACGTATAATGGCGATGGTGATGATGCTTATTACTACATTTCTATCTTTACATTTAGTATCATTACTAAACAACAGTATGATTATATCAATATAACTATCATTATTGATTTCTATTATCATTATAATTACTTATTATTATTATTACTATTTTATCAATAATATTTATTACCATCATTATTGTAATATTATTCCACGACTAAAAACTTTTGATGTATATTTTATTGATGATTGCTTCATAGTTCTCTGCAATAAAGCAATATATTTGATATTTTAATAAATGTCAAATATCATTACATGTCAGCTTTAACAGTCATCGATGTTACAATCAGTGTTATACTCATTAACATGCAACTGAATCATAACCACAGCCAATAGAGGATTCTCTTACCGCCATAAGCTTATCCGATCCGTTTTCACAAACGCTAAATTTCACAAGATTCACATCCTGACATGGCATGCTATTCATATAGGTGCTAATGCTGACTCGGATTAATTTATATAGGTCTTGATCGATAGACTTGTCACTCACACAGTCAGTTGTTTACGCGCCTGGTCATAACCTGTCTCAGGGACTAGTTATTCTTAACCCTTTCCCTCATATTGACGACTTTTGACGACTCCGTAAAAGTCAATTTGTGAAACCATTGTGATAAATAGAGCATTTGCTCCTATAGGAGCAAATGCTCTATTTCTCTCAATGGTTTCAAACTACAAAATTCTAACATTTTTCCTTTTCTCTAGTTAATGCTCCTTTTCGCTAGATTTATTCAAAGAGGTTGTATCTAAAAATAGCATATGGGGTAATGGGTTAACAGAATGGTCAACCCTTACCCCGCTGTGAAAATGATAATGTCCGTTCAAATATTGACTATATCCGACTCGATGAAGCTTTTGAGAACTGTTGACGGAGTGTCAAACAACTTGGGTCCTGGAGAGATGCCGAGTTACTCGGCGTCTCGTCCGGACCCAACCTGTTTGTAAACGCGTTTTAGACCTGTATAAGGGTAATGGTTGAGGTCGGCAGTGTCTACCTCGGAACATTGTATGGTCTGGAACACATTTATGGTGGATAATTGGTCGCATGCAGAAGCTCCAAGAAAACAAATCTATGACTAGACATGTTAACTGTCTCTTTGTGGACACTTTCAAACAGCTTGGCCCAGATAAAACGTCTGCGAATCCGGTGTTCGACCAATCCTCATGCCTTTTACACTCAGTTAATTGTCTATAATATTTAATTTTAGCAGACGAAAGTATTCTGGCAATATTTGCTTTACAAGAGAACAAGGTTGAAGTTGCGGCAAAGAGGAGAACAAAGTGGAAAAGACAATGCGGTAAACACGCGAACGCTGTGACAAAGCGGAGACAAGTGTAGAAGGGGCGACAAAGTGGAAGAGTCGCTTACGTGAAGAACAAAGCGGGAAACAACATCAACGGGATGACATAGCGGAGAACAATGTAAAACGGTACCAACGTGAAGACCAAAGTGGAAGGGGTGACAACGCGGTGATAAAAATAGATGGGCGACAGAGCGGAGAACAAAGTGGAAAGGACAAGACGGAGAACAACATGGACGGATGACAAAGTGCAGAACAATTTAGAAGGGGCAACAAAACGGAGAATGAAGGAAAAGGGTGCACACGTGAAGAACGAAGTGGAAGGGGTGACAGAGCGAACAACAGTGGAATGGCGACAAAACGAAGAACAAAATAGAAGGGGAGAGAAAGGGGATACTAAAGTGGAATGAAGAAGGCAGAAAAAGTAGAACGTGCATCAAAGCAGTCAACATCATCGAAGGGGCGACAATGCGATAACAAACGTCAAAGGGGTGACAAAATGATAACAAAATGGACGGGGGGGGGGGTGACAAAGTGGAGAACAAAGTGAAGGGGTGAAAAGATGGAGAACAAAGTCGAATAAGCTACAAAGTGGATAACTAACCCGAATGGACGTAAACGTTGCGGACAAAGCTTAATGGCCAACAAAGCTGCGAATAAAGTGGAAGGGGTGACAAAGCCGGAAACAAAACGGGGAGAGGCGACAATGCAGATACCAATGTGAAAGAGACGACAATGTTGAGAACCAAGTGAAAGGGGCGACAAAGTGAAGAAAAATGTGGAATGGGCGACAACATAGATAACAAAGTGGAAGGGGCGACAAAACCGCAATCCTAGTGGAAAGGATCATAAAACGAAGTGGAAAGAGCGTCACAGTGGATATAAATGTGGAAAGGGCAACAAAGCAGAAAAGAACGTGGAAGCAGCCACAAAGTAGAGAACAACATGGAGTTGGCGACAAACAGCGAGAAAAATGGAAGGAGAGACAAAGCAGATAACAAAGTGGAAAAGTGCCACAAAACGGAGAATGGCGTGAAAGGATCGACAAAATGGAGAACGGCGTGAAAGGAGCGACAAAGCAGAGAACAACAAGAAAGGAGCGACAACGCAGAGAACAACGTGAAAGGAGCGACAAAGCAGAGAACGACACGAAAGGAGCGACAAAGCAGAGAACAACGTGAAAGGGTCGACAAAGCGGAGAACAACGTGGAAGATGCGTCAAAGCAACTTCAAAATTCATCAATGTCAACGTAAACTGGAGTCGCATTTTAACGACAGAGTGTCTGTAAATGACGCTTATTCTATAAAATTTTAACATGGTATTTAACGAAATGTAGTATGGTGGTATTCCTACTGTTTTCCCGAGGTGTTCCAACTGATTCCATATGCATTGCGGCATCGCAATAATATTGTTCTAGTACAAAAATGTGCGTGGCAATGCAAATTATTAATCTAACAAATAAAAGTTGTTCAATGAGATCTTCATGAAATAGGCCAAACAACATTATTTCAGTTTGTTATGATATAGTTTAACCTGTGACCTTTGTTGCTTTTGCAAACAGCTTTGATCCAGATTAGGCTTCGGGTAACTCGGCGTCTCGTTAGGATCAAATCTGTATGACACTTGATCAACAGTTTCTCAGAAGCTTGTATCATGACACTTGAGCAATAGTTTTAGGAGTACAGTAAAACCATTCTAAACCGGAATTCTAGTAGAGAAGAATTTAGATACTTTTAGGCAGTTGGCTGCTTAATGCAGGATGAAAGTCATTTAGAAAGGTCCTAGTGGAGTTTTTTGTATGACTTTCAACGTGCATCAAGCTGCAACCTGTCTCTAAGAGCGATATTTATAATAAATTGAATGTTCACTTTAGAGGGAGTTTACAGTATTCAAAATGGAACAGATCCAGATTTGAGGAGACATTGGTTTGTCAAAGTGGGGTAAATGTTCAACATTACACAAGAATCAGCCAATACACAACCTTGTGGTTTAGTGGATAAGTCATCCTCTTCGGCACAGGGAGGTCGAATTTACAGTTTCTGCTTTGGAAAAACATCAGGTGTTAATATGCCATGCTATTCACGGAGTGAATGATTCAAGAATACACTCCTTCTTCCATCAACCTTTTGACTGTGGAAATAAAGAGTGTGGTGTCGTTTGCAAACAGTGTAGATCCAAATGAGAGGGTTCCTAGAGAAGCAGTGTTTATCATTAAAATTCGCACGTTTAGCCATTTCGGTGCCAATTTTCTAATTGTCGTCTGTAATCCAAGTTTGTTAAATATTTCGGTAAAATAAGGAAATAAATAAATGCAAATTTCAAAGGGATACAGCACATATATGGAAATAGAGTTTGAGAAAAATAGTGAAGTCCCTGATCAGACGCCGCCTTGAAAAATCGGCGTCTGATCTGGGACTGCACTATTTGTCGTGGTGCACTTTTACGACATTGGCGGTGAAAGGGTTAATCATTTCAAAGTGAATGGACTCTACCGTTAAACGATGATGGAACAAACCACCCTGGAAATCATTAAAGCAACAATCCAAGGCTTGATAAGTGCACTCTGGTGGTTAACCTCGATATATTTTCAGCAACTTGATCCAACATAAAGTTGGAAATAGTAATAGCCGGTGACAAACAAAGACATTCATTAACGCTGGTTATGGTCGTGTCATGTTATCTATAGCTGGACAAATGTATACAGGATGTCATTAACCACACCTGCACCCTTATTCCACTATCTACCACATGAGTCGCATTTGCAAAAAGCTTGGATCCTAATGAGACGCCGAGTGACTCGGCGTCTCATTAGAATCCAAACTGTTTGACACTCGGTCAATAATTTCTCAAAATCTCAATCGAATCGGAAGGAATTAAAATTAGACCAGATCCAACTTTGAGCAGCCATTTTGTTTTTCACAGCGGGATAAAGGAGTTAACCTCAACCCATCCTGTAATGAAATATGTCTTCTATTCAAAATCTCGTCTGCTGTTTTTAAAACCCTTTCCTCTATAGGCTATGTTTAGATCCAACTACTTTGAATAAATCTACGTCCCCAAAAGGAGCGTTAACCAGAGAAAAGGAACATTTTAGAATTATGTACATGTAGTTTGAAACCATTGTGATAAATAGAGCATTATTCAGAGGCGTATTCATGGAGGAAAGGGTTAAACACTTCGGATTGACGTCAATTTTCAACTGTTTTGATCCTGATCTGACACTGAGTGTCTCGGTATCTTATCAGGAGGAAAACTGTTTGCCAATGGGTGCCAGGATACGCCAAGCAGGGTAGGGAATATTAATTGGCACTATAAATGTACAATTACTTTATCAATAGTCATGTGAGAAACAATGGCAATAATATTAATAAGAATCATTTCTATAATGGCTGTAGAAGCATACCAGTATCTGCATATATTTTAAACATATTTTATTTCCATAATAGAGGAAATTAGGTCAATAGAATCATATCTAAATTATTTCATAAGTAAACAGAACAGATCCTGATCAGACAGCTCCTACAGGAGCCGTCTGATCTGGGTCTGCTCTATTTGCCAATGATTAAATGCTTATATATGGAGTTAAATAGATTATGGAAAGTCTCTTCCAACTAGAAATAAATTGCCATACTAGCATTACAGAATGGGTGACATACATGTACATGTACTTTCTAGTATTTTATTCACCGGTTTTGCATATTGCACGCCGCTGTTGGAGATTCAATATTATCTGTTCAAAGCCACTTGGCATAGCATCTAAATCCACTTGGCATAGCATCTCTATCCAAACTGTTCACCCCTGTACTTAATAGATATATATTACTTAACTTTTCACGTAAGAAATACTGACATTATGAATATCAATGACAGATGTTTAATGATATATGATCACAGTAGCCTTGGATATGGCAGAACCTTAATCAGATCTACATACAGTATAACCGCTCTATTGCGACCACTTCATGAATAAACACTGGTGTCTTTATAAGCAGATGGTTGCTTAATGCAGGACAAAAAGTAATGCTGAAAGCTCCTATCGGAGCTTTCTGCATTACCTTTGTCCTGCATTAAGCTACCACCTGCATCTAGCACCCATAATTATACCTCTTTTATGTGGTCGCATTAGCGGGGGTTTACTGTACTTCAATAAGCAGAATGTTAGTCCTGCTCAGACGACTCATAAGGAGATGTCTGATCTGGCTCTACTCTGTTTGCAAATTACAATGCATATTAATGAGATTACGGGTTAACAATCATGGCATTGGCAAGAAAATGGGACGTCAATTTACTCAACATATAAAATGTTTTCATCAAACACGGAAGTATCAGAATAAACTTCACCCTTCTAATTGAAATAGCCATTATCCTAAAAAGTGTGACCTGACTGGCATTGATAAACAACAATCGAAAATTCTCGTATAAGTCCGTCAAGCCGATTATTCCACGGATGCATCTGTCCAGATAAGAAGCATAAATTAAAACATTTTATAGAATAACTTTTTTATTTCCCCACCAAACCCTATGTTGTGTCCACTCTTTAGAATCGTCTCTTTGAGACGAGACGATTCTAAAAAGTAGTCACAACATAGGGTTTGGTTGCCAAATGACGATTTTAGTATTTGCGTACGCACCTTTATCTGTAGCTCTGAACTGGTGGACATTAATATTTTGTCCGCCAGGAGAAAAAAATAGATCAAACTGATTTTTAGCCGGATTTCTTTTAGAAAAATCATTTCATAGAAAAGTCTCGGCTTATAATTTGGTGAAAACCGGTCGGGCGATGTGTCGTCGTTAACAAGACTTTAACATTGCTTATAAATTCTGAATTACTTAAGCTAGACAATTCATATTTGGTATGCAGATAGCTTGGGTGAAGGCCTTTCACTTGATACAAGGATACCTGAAATCAGGTCAAGGTCACTATTTTGAAAACTTGGTTATCATTAAAATAGTGTTATAACTTCTGAACTACATATGCTAGACAATTTATATTTGGTATGCAGATCGCTTGGGCGAAGGTCTTTCAGCTGATACAATGATACATGGAATCGGATCAAGGTCAATGTCACTGTTTTGAAAACTTTGCCGTTTGTAATAAACTTTAAATTTTCAACCTGGGACACGCATGTACTGCAAACACTGTAGACCCAGATCAGAGGGTTCCTAAAGGAGCCCTCTGACCAGGGTCTGCACTATTTGTCATTCAAACTCCCATGATCTGGGACTGCACTATTTGTCGTGGTGCATTTATGCGACTGCCGCGGTGAAAAAAGTTAAGGTGGTACATGTAGAAACCTATGCTTTCGCTGTACAGTTTCATAAAACTGGCTTTTTTCTCATGTAGGGCAAATCTGTCCAGCTATTCACTGACTCATTTATAGGTCGAAATGTCAATGTATATTTTAGATTATTTAGACTGTTTTATATTTCATGCAACCAACAACACAACCGATCTATTTCGGATTTTTCCGGATCGATTTGTAACCGCTCGTGATATACTTCTGTTACTATCGGCACCAGTTTAGTTTGGCCTAAATCTGATTCGCATCACAAGCGGCTACGGGTTCTACCGATTATATCCGAAAGAAACACTGTTGAATAATGGACTAGACGCCTTAAGGTTTAACTGGATGTAATGGTATAATAGCACGCTAACTAAAGGTCAGACGCCATTAATATATCCGGTGATTTAACTCTCTCGCTGATATTGTCGTATCTGTGATTGCATGTACATATAGTTTGAGACCAGTATCCATGCTTATAAAACGTTTTAGTTGAGTCTGAGTTTGTTCTCAAGCTTTTGGTTGGTCAGATTTGAGTCAGCTTTTTAGTTGAGTCTGAGCTTGTTCTCAAGCTTTTGATTGGTCCAACCAAAAGCTTGAGAACAAACTCAGACCCAACTAAAAAGTTTTATAAGCATGTACCCAGATTAGACGCCGAGTAACTCAGCTTCTCATCTAGACTGTTTGTTGCTGTGAGTATTTATGTTGAAACAAACAAGGAAGACAATTCGCAAATAAAAAATGAAGAAAACTACTAACTTTAAAGACGAAATGCTTGACGATGAAAGAGATAACATATCAATAGCAAACTAGAATTGTAAACGAGAGTTATCCCTTTCCTTCATACATACTCCCAAATAAACCCAAATCAGACAGCTCCTGTAGGAACAGCCTGGTCAGGGTTTACTCTGTTTGCTTATGACATGATGATGTAGATCTGTCTAAGCAATAAATGAAACTTTTATATGATAAAACAGCTAATAAACATTCATGATGTCATTATTTCTCACATGGATAATAAACTGGCTAAGGGTTAACCTCTCTATGTAAAGTGTATGGCAATCTTCTACTTTTAACACTTATCATGCTAAGGACGATCAGAGTCTCATTTGCTAACAGTTTGGATCCATATGAACGCCAAGTAACCCGGCGTCTCGTCTCATCAGGATCCAAGCTGCTTAACTCACGGTTAACAGGTTCTCAAACGTTTGTACGAATCAGAAGTATGAAAAACAAACTAACAGATTAGAGGTTTGGCAGACATGATTTTTTTCAGCATGATAAGGGCTAATTCTTTCATTGCCGCCAAACATTGTCATCAGCAACATTTTATGTTTGAATTTCCTTCCTTGTGTTTCAAACACTATGATGAGAATTCAGTTTTAATCTCAGATGATAAAACTTCTTATGAAAACAAATGATTTTAACAGCGTAATGTTCGACTTTCAAACAGAAATGGTATGTGACTCAAGTATAAAAAATATTGACTACCCCAATACAGAAATAATGTGCCTGACTCCAATACAGCTGTAATGTATGTGACCCCAATACAGAAATAGGGTGTCTGACTCCTATACAGATGTAATGTATGTGACCCCAATACAGACGTAATGTGCCTGACTCCAATACAGCTGTAATGTATGTGACCCCAATACAGAAATAGTGTCTCTGACTCCTATACAGATGTAATGCATGTGACCCAATACAGACGTAATGTGCCTGACTCCAATACAGCTGTAATGTATGTGACCCCAATACAGAAATAGTGTGCCTGACTCTTATACAGATGTAATGTATGTGACTCCTATACAGACGTAATGCATGTGGCCCCAATACAGGCGTAATGTATGTGACTCCAATATAGACGTAATGTATGTGACCAAAATACAGATGTAATGTGTAACCCAATACAGATTTAATGTGTGACTCCAATAAAAAATAATGTGCGACTCCAAATTTCTGATATCGACTAAGTGCGCTTTGACATGCAATTTCGTATTTATAAGGGAAATAATTAACACTCTTTCCAGTAGGTAATTTATTTGCAGCTGACACTTCAACCGTTTCCCGCTATGCTTATTATCAAACTGACTACTCGCAGTCTATGGGCGTGATTACCTTATCGCTTGAATATAAGGTCACCCGACGCGCACTTTATTCATTGAGTAACTGCTTTCATTTATATAATGGTCACATGATTTCGTCATGTGGCTGATATTTTTTATATTGGTGGACCCTCCTTACACATTGCTATATTTGTGGAATTTTAACACACTAAACAAAAGCTAACGTTTCGAAACATTTTCATGTCAGAAATAGCATAATTTGTTTCCGGATGCCATGTTATTAAACGCCTTTTGTATCCATCGAATGCACGTCAATAACTTGCATTATATTGCTATGCGGACTGACAGTTGTCATGTATGTCGGTTAAGCATGAGATCGACGTGAGAATACTACCTTTGTATTCATTGCTTACGCAAAGAATACAATAATGTGCGACTTCAATACAGGCGTATTGTTCAACCCCAATACAAAACCCATGTGACCACATAACAGAAATGATTGGCCAAAACAGTTGTGTGACCTAAATAAGAAGTAATGTGTTACCCTATACAAAATAATGTGTGACCCTAATACAGAAGTGATATGTGATTACATTACAAAACTAATATTTGACCCGGATATAAAATTCTTGTGCGACCCAAAAATAGACGCAATGTTACACTCCAATACAGAAGTTATGTGAGACCCCAGTACAAACTCATGTGTGACCCTAATAGAATGTTAACTCATTATCTCCTAGGCTATTTTTAGACCCAACCTCTTTGAATTTATCTACCGAAAAGGAGCATTAACGAGAGAAAAGGAAAATTGTAGAATTTTTTATTTTGAAACCATTGTGATAAATAGAGCATTTGCTCCTATAGGAGCAAATGCTCTATTTATCACAATGGTTTCCTAAAGTGACTTTTATAGATGCGCAAACATGCGTCACTAGGGGATAATGTGTTAAAGTGCGACCAAAACTATGGTTTAAAGTGCGACCTAGATACAGAAGTATTGTGTGACCAATAATATAGAAGTATTGTTTGACCACTTTGCAGATTTACTGTGCCGATACAGGCCCAATGTGCAACCCCAATACACCGTTTATTGCGGTTTTAAACATAAATGTTGCACAACACATTCTGTATTTGTCTAGGTTCCAGGCTTCCCATTTTATGTGAACTTGGGTTTATTTCATTCTATAATTCTATTACAACCTTTTAGCTGGACATCGCGATATGAGTATAATATTGTTAAAGCGATATAAAAAAAAAACCCGGCCCGTACAAACACACGATATAGAGTTAGACTGTAAGTCGATAGTTGCAATTCACTACCACTATAATCATTCGCCAAACTAAAACTCTGCATCATACATATATCAATATGTTTTCAAGTTCTCGATGCTCAGCTCAGGAAATACAGTAAAACTTCGATTATTCGAACACTAAAATACGTATTATTATCGATCTTTAAGACAGGTGGCAGCTTAATGCATGGTGAAAGTCATGCAGAAAGCTCCTCTAGGAGCTTTCTGCATGACTTTCACCATGCATTAAGCAGCAACCTGCCTAAAAGGGTCTAAATTCTTCTATACCGAAAATTCGAATAATCGAGGTTTTACTGTACTTTCATTCTTCTAAACATATGTGTGAAAACTTAAGGTACCCAACAATTGCGAAAATAAACTGTACGAACAGAACATAATAGAACATGGTAATTCGACTAATTACTAAGATGTGGAACGTTTGCAGATGTATAGAGAAAGGCGATATTTTTGTTCAATAATGTTTCCTATTATTTATTTCTACACTAAACCCTATGTTGTGAACACTCCTTAGCATCCTCTCTTCGTGGAAGAAACACTTCTACAGAGTGGGCACAACGTAGGGTTTGGTGAGGAAATGGCAAATTTAGTATTTGTATTTGAAGTATTTGAATCGGTATACAGTAAAACCTGTCTATAACGGCCACTAAATTGTGTTAATTAGTTGTTATTTAGGGCAGGTGGCTGCTTAAAGCAATGTGACAGTAAAATAGAACGCAGCGTTCTGCTTTACTTTAACCTTGCTTTAAGTAGCCACCTGCCTTTAGCACAAAATACTTGATGTAATTTAGTGGCCGTTATGGAGAGGTTTTACTGTACTCTCAGCTATACATGACTCTAATGTTTGTTCCTTCGATCAAACAGTCAGCATTTTCCTTTCTTATTTATTAAAAACATATTGATCCGTTGAACCTTTTATCTTCTAGGTTATTAGGGATTTCAGTTATAACATTTTGCAGAATAAAGCTCGTATAATATCGACATATTTTGAAGTTCCTGACGCTTAGCTAGGGAGTATACATTAAAACCCCTCTTGAATAATGGTCCAGTTTAGTATGAATATCGGTCTAGGAGACAAGTGACAGCTTAATCACACCGTCCAATCGATTATGGTTACCCCATCGATAAAGCTGTGGTTACCTCGCGCAGCGAGAGTCGATTTAAAAGGTGAGTTTGTATTTTGCTCCTAAAGACTCTTAATTTCAGAAGATCGGCACTTCTTTGTATGCAGCCGTAAAAAGAAGTGTTTGCTGAACATGTTGGTGTAATGTTTTCCCAATAGCATGCATAATGGTGTATTAAATCAGTGAATCAACGTGGATCAAGATGCCAAAACACCGTTTTTCTTTCTTTTGGACTGAATATCTCCGATATATGATAAAATCACGTTAATCCAACGATGTTGAAGGTAAATCGAAGTATTTTTCTGTCCATCCTTTGACTATCATCTTGCTTTGTTTAAAATCAAGGTAGTTACAGTTGTTTTCGTGTACTGAGTTGATGCTCGAATGGCTAAGGTTACCCAATTTTGAAAAATTGGTGGTTAAGGTGCACCCTAAATTTGGGCGCATTTAGGATAAGGTTACCCGACAACTAACATATGTAGTATTACAGCATCTGAAGACACACACGTCGTATGTTTTCCCTTGAACTTGAAAAATAAGACCCACAACTGTCATGTATATTCTGTAAATTGTATTCAACAACGTAAGTTCACCTATACGATTTTACAATTAGGTGAACTATCAACATGTATAGACGTATTTAACTCTATTGTAAGGACGGTTATTGATTTACTAAAAATATTCTCAATGCAAACACGGTATCAAATGTGTATATATGCACAACTCATTTTGAGTATGTATGGGTGAATTACTTTTAAAGCGCAAATAATCGATCCGTTTACGCAAACGGAATTGCTTTTTTTCTAGAAAAGGGTCCTTTCCGCTACTAGGAAATGCACATATTGAAGAATGTTTTGCAAATCTCCTATGTGAAATCATTAATAAACACTTCGTCCTTGAAAACATCTTCATCGTTACACTTTTCCAAGTATTTTTGTTATTCAGACAGTATAAATCGAGCTAGATCTAATACTTGACGCATTGGTTTGTTTCTTCGAAGACAAAGTGTTATATCTACATTTTGAAATTGATTTGGCTATGTATCATATGTGTGACATATGCGAGTATATCCAGAGACTGTCGAGCATCGTATAAAAATTAAAAACAAGACACGGAAATGGATTCGGCCCCGACGTTTTCGTACTCAGAGTGACTCGGACCAAATTAAGTCAGTCCTATGCTCCTGTGATTTAGGTCTACGCCTCCATGAAGTGTTGGATATCTAGTATATGATGAAGAAAGAAATATATGTCCGTGTAGATCTATATCAATTTCCGTTTGACGATCAATATCGATAATTATCTTAAAGAATTAAGTTTTACACAGTTCAGATCTTAGAATTATTGTAGTAATTTAATTTAATTTTATCAGTTGCTCCTTTAAACATACATAATCGTGTGCTTCAACTAGATGATCGATGCTATCTGGTAATGCATTGTGTTTCATATAGCAGTAATGACATTGGTACATGCAGCGCTCCATGGTTATGGTTGGTAACCTGAAAGCAAACGGAATTTTGTAAATGCTCAATAGATTTTGGTGGTGTTGTTTTTGCCGATTAACTTTCATTTTGCAAACTATTAGCACGGGAATGGTGGATCTATTCAACACTAGACAAACTCCTTACAGTATAAATACAGTATAAGGGGTTAGCGTAGTTTTGCGTGTAGACCCAGGTTAAACGTCTCCTGACTGTTTGCAATGCTATGCGCAATGAAGATATTTTAATACAAAAGGAAAAATAGATATAATAAAGATATGCAGTACAGACACAAACCAAGTGTCACATGATAAAATATTGCATCCGACCTGTGTTTACATGTTTTGTGCTTCAATACAAAGAATGTTTTTTTCAAACAATAAACAGGGAAATATTTACTGTGAGAAATCGATCAGGTTGTACGTCTTTGTACAAACTCGATTTACACGTTAGAAATAATAATTGAAGATTGTGAACATAATTGGTTAAACTCAAGTAACAGAATATACATGACAGTTGTGCGTCTTATGTTTCAAGTTCAAGGGAAAAAATACGACGTTTGTGTCTTTAGATGCTGTAATACTACATATGTTAGTTGTCGGGTAACCTTAGCCTAAATGCACCCAGAATTAGGGTGAACCTTAACCAATAAATTTTCAATATTGGGTAACCTTATCCATTCGAGCATCAACTCAGTACACGAAAACACCTGTAACTACCTTGATTTTAAACAAAGCAAGATGATAGTCAAAGGATGGACAGAAAAATACTTCGATTTACCTTCAACATCGTTGGATTAACGTGATTTTATCATATATCGGAGATATTCAGTCCAAAAGAAAGAAAAACGGTGTTTTGGCATCTTGATCCACGTTGATTCACTGATTTAATACACCATTATGCATGCTATTGGGAAAACATTACACCAACATGTTCAGCAAACACTTCTTTTTACGGCTGCATACAAAGAAGTGCCGATCTTCTGAAATTAAGAGTCTTTAGGAGCAAAATACAAACTCACCTTTTAAATCGACTCTCGCTGCGCGAGGTAACCACAGCTTTATCGATGGGGTAACCATAATCGATTGGACGGTGTGTTAATGCAGAATTAAAAGCATGCAGAAAGCTCCACTAGGAACTGTATGACTTTCAACCTGTATTAAGCATCTACCTGTCTAAAGGCATCTAAGTTCTTCTGGCTAGAATTCAGGTTTAGAGGGATTTACTGTATATTACATATCTGTTTCGTTAGTTTCTAGAATAGCTACAATGTTCCACCTTCCATATTTCATTATAGCTATTTTCCCATGAATATTCAGTAGGTGTTGAAATTTGTAATAAACATAGAACAGGGAAAGGGTTAAACAGCAAAAGTAAACAGTACCAAAAATATAGTAAGACATACTACAGTAGAGTCTCCTAATGGGACTACATCATTTATTAACACAGAAGTCTGTTAAAGCATGTGGTTGCTTAATGCAATGCAAAAGTAATGCAGAAAGCTCCTATGGGAGCTTTCTGTGCGACCTTTGTCCTGCATTGAGCTACTACCTGTTTTAAAAATCCTGAATTATACAGTAGAACCCCACTAATGCGACCACTAAATGAATAAACATAGCTGCCTTTATTGGCAGGTGGTTGCTTAATGCAGGACGAAATTTATGCAATAAGCTCCTATAGGAGCATTCTGCATAACTTTCGTCCTGCCTTAAGCTACCACCTGCCTCTGTCACTGTGAAATATGCCTCTTTTAGGTGGTCGCATTAGAGGGGTTTTACTGTATTACTTTGGTGTGGTCGTATTAGTGGAACTTTACTGTACATATATCTAGAATGTTTGCAGACACCTTGATATTCCAACATTTGTTCCAAGAACATTTCCACTTTACATTTTTCCATCATTCTCCATGTTGTGATTACTCTTTGAAATCGTCTTTTCGAGACGTTTCTTAAGAGTGACCATAGCTTTGGGTTTTGTGGGGGAAATGGCAAAAATTGTATTTAAATTACGCCCCTTTGTCTCACTGATGATACAGCCAGCGTGTGTCCTTTTTTCTCAACGATATTGATCTTTTGTACCTTTCATATACTGTAGGTTTCAATGATAATATTCTGACAGAAATCATATGACAAAAACAAGAGGAACGGCGGTAGATGGATCCATTTATTTATAAATTCAATTCCAGTCTGCCAACAATAAGAACGAGATATCAAAGTTTATCATAAGCTTAATAATTGAGCTGATACAAATATTACCAGCAAGTTACAGGCTAATAACATGTAGGTCTACTGCCTCTGGACATAGCACATCATTAACCATTAGCCTGCTAACCTTGACCTGACCGATATTTGCAAACAGTTCGGATTCAGATGAGACGCCGAGTAACTCGACGTCTCAACTGAATCCAAGCTCTTTGCCACTTAGTCATTTTTTTCTAATAAAACATTATGCCTGAATATGCAGTAAAAGAAACTTTAAGCAGAGAGCAGTTTTCTCATTTGAGGAGTGGTTGAAACCAGACACGGAGAACAGAAACTTCATTTACATCAATAAACATATTGCTACAGTGACAATGTTTTTACAGAACTATTTATGTCCATTCTCGACAGGCTGAGAGAAAACGACACCCGAACGATTGCAATCAGACTACTGTAACACTCCACGTTAACCCATTCCCGCATATTGGCGCCTTTTGACGCCTCTGTAAAAGTCATTTTCTGAAACAATTGTGATAAAAAGAGCATTTGCTCCTATGGAGCAAATGCTCTATTTATCACAATGGTTTTAAAACTACACAACTCTAAAATTTTCCTTTTCTATAGTAAATGCTCCTTTTTGGTAGATGTACTCAAAGAGGATGGGTCTAAAAATAGCCTACACCACATTTGATCAGGGCATGCAAACAGTGTTGCATCAGCTCAGCCACAATGTGTAAAAACAGACCAGACACCAAATAGTTTGACACAGTATTACCAAAGTCACCTTTTCACAATTTTACGGCAATAGACGACTAGATATTGTTCGCACCAGAATTAGACATAACTGCAGCTCACTAAATTACGACCTCTTTGGGTGTAATTTGATAACGATTCAGCCTGTGCATGTGGATATTCGTGTGAAAGTGCTTTACATTACTTTCTAGATTGTTCAAACTATGTACATATGCGGGAGATTATATTCAATGATATTATACCTATAACAACGTACTGTCAAAATTTCTTTTTGATGCAGTTCATCGTTACACCCGAGCCTCCAACAGATTTTAGACTGTATGATTTAATCTAAACATTTTCCCGTCTTTCTCTCTTTCTTTACTCCTTTTGCTGATGTCTATAATTATGGCAGTTGTTTTCAAATTGCTATATGCTATTTATACTATCATTAATAATTTTCTTATGTTCATCTCTATTATTGCCATGTCACTGTTTTGTTAATATCTGGGAAGCGGGCATTTATAAGATAATGTTGTAAAAACTTGTAGCCCAATGCCCTTCATGTATATTTATGCAATAAATATGTTTAAACTAATTAAAAAAACAAGTCAGCAAAACACAATATGATCTTATGGTTGGCGAACAGTGCAGATCCTGATCTGGATCCTCTTTTGGATCTATGTTATTTGCAAAGTCTACATTTTGGTTCTGCAACAGTCTGTCCCAGCGCTACAATCGTCATGACATGACGTCATTCTATACAGGTCGTGAAAATATCAATGTCATTTAGGCAATTCCATTAGAAAAACAAATTCATAGAAACGACGCTTTTTTTTAAAAAATCGACCCCACATTTTTATCTATGTCAACAAACTTAAACGTCGTTAAAACTGAAGAAAAAACCACATGCATGTATGTACATTGTATTCTGTTAACTCATTTCCTCCTAGACTATGTTCAGACCCAACCTCTTTGAATTAATCTACTGAAAAGGACCATTAACTATTAAGAAGAATTTAAGAATTACATAGTTTTGAAACAAGTGTGATACATGTATATACCGCATTTGCTCATATGGGGCAAATGCTCTTTTTATCACAATGGTTTCCAAAAATGAATTTTACAGAGACGCAAAAGGAATTTTGAATGCTAAATGCTCCTAAAAAGGGCTTTCTGCATAGTTTTGTCCTGCATTAAGCAACAATCCGTTTAAAAAATCCAGAATTAGACTTCTTTGGAGTGGTTATAATACAGTAGTACCTGTCTATAACGGCCACAAGATTGTGTTGATTAGTTGATATTTAGGGCAGGTGGCTGCTTAAAGCAAGGTGAAAGTAAAACAGAACGCTCCTATAGGAGCGTTCTGTTTTACTTTCACATTGCCTTAAGCAGCCACCTGCGCTTAACACAGAATACTTGATGTAATTTAGTTATTACATATAGAGAGGTTTTACTGTAAACGTATAAAGTTCTGTCATGACATTTTAGCTGAATCTATGGTATCAAATGAGTCTGGTAAAAACCGTGCGTATTTCCATGTCGGACTGATGCAAAATCTTAGATATCTACATTCGACTCAACCCGTATGACTATGCACTGTCAGATATCTACGCTCGGCTCTATAACGTCGGATACATGATCAAGTATATACAATAAAAGCCTTCTTAACTGGACCTTTAGCAAATAAATTAAATCTTTGTTAGACAGATGGCTGCTTAATGCAGGGTGAAAGTAATGTATATAGACAATCTTGAAGACTGTCGCCCTCCATTGAGTCACCACCTGTTTAATATAGATCTATTTTCTGTCTTAAAGACCGCCGATGACAATAATTTGAAAGGCTAGTTAAAAGAGGTTTAACTGTTTCTTGGTAGTGACTTTTGATTTTCCGTCGGTCGTTAACTCTTTTGGCGCCAAATTCAACAGTATCGTCTGCAATAATAATTTCATCTTAAATATAAGTCTAAACTAAATAATAAAGGTATATTAGTAAAACATTTGTTTTTGAAAACCTGTATGCTTTGGCTAAAAATATACAGAAAACAGTGAAGTCCCAGGTCAAATGCCGCCTTTTCAAGGCGGCATCTGACCTGGCACTGCACTGTTTTCAATGGTGCCAACAGGCGACATTGGCACCGAAGAGTTAAATGAATCTGTGCAGAGGTAGCAACGCTTAATCCCAAACATATTGACTAATGCAAAATTAACGGCATCAGCATCGATTACACGAGACCACAGGGTGCCATTTCGTGGGTCTAGATGGTCTAAAAAGTAAAACAAAAAATTGATTGCGTCGATTTAGTGTTATATTATATACAAGGGTTCCGACTCCCAATTCGCAGATTCCCCCGACCCATTCGAAATAACGCCCGGTTTCAGACAGCAAGGTGGAATAACCACTAATGTTTGGTACGAACGTTAAGCTGGGACATTGTACTTTTCAAATAATATAACTTTTGATACATTCCGACTAAGCCGTAGTCAGTGCCGACGTGCACCGAGTTACTCGACGCCTCATCTGGCTCCAAACTGTTTGTACACGCATTAATTAAACCCTTTCGCTGCCGACGGGAAATCTGTGATTACCTAGGAAAAAAGTTTGGAGTCGCCAAACAACTCCTTTATTGTCTGATCTAGATCTGTTTGCTTCTGGAACAATATCATCAGGTTAGTGTTAAGAAACAATTGCATGCTGACTGCATGATTTTGCAAGCAATGCTAACCATGACTAAATGCGGTGCGGTGACAGATATGGGTCTACAATGTTTACAAATCATTAATGCTGCAGTGCCTTATTTCCTCTGACGTCAGTATTTTCACTCATTACATGGTTTAATGCCTTTGAATGCTCAGTTTCGCAATAGAATGTTGCCTACAGTAACAGTGTTTAAATACTCCGTAAATTCAGTATGCAACAGCATAATCTGTAATACGATTTAGAAGAACAAACAGTGCAGACCCTGATAAGAGGGCTCCTCCAGGAGACCTCTGATCTGGGTCTACACTGTTTGCAAATGTCAGTGCATCGTTTCCATTCAATAAGGTCAACTCCTATCTTACCGGCAGATCTGCTATCGACCGTTTGTTATCCGAAGATTTCGATTCTAATCCAGTGAAGACTATTCCATTCACGCTGCGCGACCTAAGGCGATTTAAACACAGTCCCATAACACGCGACACTTTGGTTTTGAAACAAGGAGATTTCGCCATCTGCGATGAATCTTAAGTGTACTTCGAATGGCGACAGATGTGCACAAGTCCGTGTCAGTTTCATACGCCGGGCTCGATATTTATGAGCCTGAATACAACAGAAAACGTCCTGTTTGTTGTCGTAGGGTTGTTTACTTGTTGAGACGCATTCTGTAACCATTCGAATATCTTGAATATACCACGAACTACCATCGACTGCTGTATCTAACTCGGTAAGCACGTTATTATGAATATATTACCGCGTCTATCTTTTGCAATACGCTGGTCTCGCCAACCCTTTCACCGCCAAATAAATTTCACTTGCTTATGTTATTGTCTTTTTCAGGTTTCAAGGTGAAGTATTTTTCAATTTGTTTTCAAAAACATAAGCATAGTGTCAAACAGTTTGGATTCTAATGAGACGTCGAGTTACTCGGCGTCTCAAATGGATCCAAATTGTATACAGAGTTTTTCAAGGATTCGCTTATGGCGGCGAAAGGGCCAAAAAGAGAATTTGAAGATGTTGTTATTGGAGCATCGGATTTCAGAATCATTTTAAGATCAATATGCGACACAGAACATGTACACTCTCTGGCTACCAAGGCCGAATACGTGATAAGCTTGGAAACAAGTTTCGATCCAGATGAGACGCTGTTCAAGTAACTTATCCCATCCAGACTGTTTGATACTGTAAATAGTTTTTGGAAACTCTCAAAACAAAATATAAAATATAGGAGTAAAAACAGAAAATTGAAGAAGACGACAAATTTGCAAACGAAAATACGCACCAGCGTGTAACTCCAGTATCAATACTGTGTAACCCCGGTAGCAATACTGTGTTATCAATACCGTGTAACTCATGTATCAATACTGTGTAACCCCGTTAGCAATACTGTGTTATCAATACCGTGTAACCCCGGTATCAATATTGTGTAACCCCGATATCAATACTGTTTAACCCCGGTATCAATACTGTGTAACCCCGGTATCAGGTCGATAAGAGAGAGTAGACTAGAATATGCCAATACTGATGCTTTGAGAGGAATTCTTACCTCCCTCTTTTAACCCTTTTCATTAAGCAAGCACCTGCTTTTAAGATTCCTGTGTTCAATAAATGAATGGCCGCTTAGGACTGGCTATACTTTCGTTCAAACGAAAATAACAGAGAAAACTCATATAGGAGCTTTCTGCATAACAATCGTCCTGCATTAAACTACCACATGGCTTTTAGATCCAGCATCATGTCTCTTTAAGTTGGTTGCTTAAGAGGGTTTATATTGTATATTATTAATTATACTAATACAGTATATCCCTCTAAAACGACCACCTAAAAGAGACATAAGTCTGAATCTAAAAGTCGGGTGTTTGCTTAACCCATTACCTCATAGGCTATTTTTAGATCCAACCACTTTGAATAAATCTACCGAAAAGGAGCATTAACTAGAGAAAAGGAAAATTTTATAATTCTGTAGTTTGAAACCATTGTGATAAATAGAGCATTTGCTCCTATAGGAGCAAATGCTCTATTTATCACAATGGTTTCACAAAGTGAATTTTACAGAGTCGTCAAAAGTCGTCAATATGAGGGAATGGGTTAATTAATGAAGGACCAAAGTTATGCAGAAAGTTCCTGAAGGAGATTTCTGCATTACGTTTGTCCTGCATTAAGCAACCATCTGATTTTGATGGCACAAATTTCAATTTAAGTGTCCGCTTGAGAAGGGTTCTTCTGAACGGAGTTTTTAATTACGAAACGCAACACTCTTACGCATTGATAACTTTCTATCTCTCTTTGTTATTATACTCGTACATGTGTGCAGTAAAGTCCCTTGAAAGGGAATACTAAGTATCAGATTGCAGATTAGTGCAGGCTGAAAGTCGTTCTATAAGATCCCAAAGGGAGCTTTCTGTATTACTTTCACCCTGAATCATGGCTGAATGAAGCAGTAAACTGGCTGAAAAATATCAAGTCTTCTTTACTATACAGTCAGAAGTCGGGGAGTTTCTCAATAGCGATACTGGCAAAGTAATTTGATATCAACAGAAATAGGTGTAAAAACCAATTAAACGAGTATGGTACAGATTGGTATTTTTTAATTAAAGCATATATTATCATTATTATACCTCATTTATATAGCGTTCTTTTCACACAGGATATATGCGTTCAAAAGCGCTTAAATATGTATATGGGTCTGTTACAGTAGCTCATTTATGATAAGATCTTACAATTGCGTATGCAGTAAAACTTCTCTATAACGACCACTAAATCGTGTTTATTAGTTGGTATTTAGGACAGGTGGCTGCTTAAAGCAATGTGAAAGTAAAACAGAACGCTCCTATGGGAGCGTTCTGTTTTACTTTCACCTTGCTTTAAGCAGCCACCTACCCTAGAAACTAATTAATACAATTTAGTGGCCGTTATAGACAGATTTTACTGTATATGATAATGATCATTCCAACACTGAATTCTCACAGTGGAATGGCCCATCACTATTTAACGATAGCGACCATTCGGTGTAACACTCTTACATAATTATGTACGAGGAACCTGCATGGTAAACAGTGCAGACCTTTATCAAAGAGCTCACCGAGGAGCACTGTTTGCAAATGACAGTGCACTGATTTCCCGCATTCAAACGGTTGATAATGACGTATACAGTACAGATGTGTAGAAAATATATGCCAAAGCGCTAACAGTACTCGCAAGATTATACATACAGTACACCTGTCTAAACCGTGCGTTCAATTTAGTATCGATATCACTCTTGGAGACAGGTGGTTGCTTAATGCAGGGTGAAAGTCATGCAGAAAGCTCCTCTAGGAGCTTTCTGCATGACTTTCACTCTGCATTAAGAAGCCACCTGCCTGAAAGTATATAAATTCTTCTCTATTAGAATTCCGGTTTAGAGAGGTTTTATTGTCCTTGCTTGAAACATCCCTTTCGTATACTAGGTAACGTTGAACAGATTTGTAATTTAACCCCTGTACTCCATAGCTGAACTTTGTAAAGCTTTGGAAACAGAGTAGCCTCAGATTAGACGGGTCCTGTAGGAGCCATCTGATAAAGGTCTTCTCTGTTTTGTTTATCGAATAAGATTCTACAGCTTGTGCCATGGTCAAAATGTTCCTATGTCCATGTGTGATTATAAATCTAATTAAAATGCTTCGGTGCCATTAATTCTTACATGAATAGTGTCACAAGGATACGCTACAAACATACACATTTTGTGACACTATACCACTCCAATTTACCAGCATGCTATCATTCGATACATCTCATTTATTTTCTACGAAATTGGCCACGCTCGTATTTCGAATCCTGTCAGAATAAGACGACTATTTATGAATGGCTTTCTCACCTATATTGACACTGTTTGCAAAGGCAATCGTGGATTGTACGATACCAGTACTATGCTTTAAAAATATGGAACATCAGGCTACTTTGTTTGCCTATTGGATTACATGGATCTAATTATACAGTTTATGAAGGAACCAAAACATCCTGAGTTCATGTGCCAATACAAAATGCATGTACAGTAAAACCTCTCTATAACAGTCACTAATTTACATCAAGTATTCTGTTTTAAAGGCAGGTGGTTGCTTAAAGCAAGGTGGAAGAAAAACAGAACGCTCCTATAGGAGCGTTCTGTTCTACTTTCACCTTGTTTTAAGCAACCACATGTCCTAAATATCAACTAATTAACACAATTCAGTGGTCGTTATAGAGAGGTTTTAATGTACATCAAATATGTATCCATACTGCTGCAATTTCTTACATGAATTCTGCTGCATCGTTACAAGTGTTGATATATACAGCAGTGACGTCTCGCTAATACCACCACTCAAATAAAGTCTAAATTCCGGATTTTATTAAAACAGACCCTCTTAGACTATTTTTAGACCCAACCTCTTTGCATTAATCTACCGAAAAGGGGCGTTAATTATAGAAAAGGAGAATTTCGGAATTGAGTAGTTTTGAAATCATTGTGATAAATAGAGCATTTGCTCCAATGGAGCAAACACTCTATTTATAACAATGGTTTCAAAAAATGAGTTTTTCAGAGGCACAAAAATGCCTCAGTAGGAGAGAATGAGTTTAAACAGGTGGTAGCTTAATGTTGGACAAAAAATATACAGAAAGCTCCTATAGGAGCTCTCTGCATTAGTTTACCCTGCATAAGACAATCGTATGTTTTCCAAACTCCTATTTCAATACATTATGCGTTCGCATTAGACATGTGTCACCTGTTACGTTCAATATTCCCAACAAGAAAACAATTGATGCAAAGCATCAAAGGCGCGGATTACTGAATAATGAATAAGAACAATTGTGTTTTATATAAAAAAAAATGTTTGTATTACTCCTATGGCTTTAGTAACACAACACAATTCTTCCATTTCACCATAAAGGATCCTTGAAACGTCTTAGTTATACAATAACCCTTCCAGTCTCACACTAGATACCTTATCCCCCCCCCCCCCCCATCATGTTAAATATTCATGTAAGAAATAAAGACATCATGAACATTTATAAGCTGGTATTTTATAATCGCATATGCACAAAGATATCTGATTTCTAATCTGAACATTTTCTCAAGTGCACAGCTTATTGCAGGTCTAAAGTTCGGACACTCATTTCCGTAAAGAATGTGTTATCGTTTTCTGGATTACAGAGTCGGCCATCACGATCTTACCCCTGGATCTCTTACATTTTAGACAGATTAATTTCACAGTTGTATTGTACATATAGTTTTGCATAATTTTGTATTAAATTGCCAAGTTGTGTTTACTTGCCAAATAAAATTATTATTATTATTATTAAAAAGCAGCAATTTCAGTCGGATTGCCATAGTAACCAACAAACGCTCTTCATTTCCGTGCCTTTAGAAACTGTCAATTTAGTTGATTTTCCATCAAACTATCTTTACTAATTAAGCCCCACCCCTGATTTAAACGGTTGTCATAAGCGTAATGCCCCGAACACGAAAGTTGTCAGTTCCGCAACATCTTAGTCATTTACTCGGCTGTTATCATTGATGACCCTTCCGCTGCGGTAATGAAAATTTTATTAGCCCTGCCCTAGGAGAAACAATTTTCTAATATTTTCATTTCCAAGATACAAACAATTCTACACTGAAAAAAAAGTGTGTCGACCTGTTTCCAACTTTATAAAATTGTATTATTCCATACATAATGTTCTTATAATCATAAAGACGAATTAAAATTCACTCGCAATTCTTGATAAATCAGCCCTCCTACCAGTGAAATTCCAATACCAGCGTTTCATATAAAGCGCGGGGCCTTCAGGCTCCCGCGCAATGAAATACAGAGTGCAAGGGAGACCACTGCGCTTGGGTTGTCTGTTCAGTCCGTTTGGATTTTGCGCAAACTATTTTTAACTAAAAAGTGAACATTTTACGAACACGTACACACAGTTCCACGGAACTAAATTCTATACGAATTAAATATAATATGTTATCGTGTCACCATGGCACAGGTGTCCGTTTTACCGTAGTTCGTACTACTGAAAGGGAATAACAAGTCAGATACCCCGCTAATGATCTGTATAACTAACAATGTACACAGGGGAGGGGGGTCATTGGCAGAAACTGTAAAGTCCTATTTGCTTATAATTCCATAAGCAAACAGAACAGACTATGGTCAGACGGCACCTACAGGAGTCGCGTGATCTGAGTCTACTCTGTTTGAAAATGCGTGAAAAGTCGTTTACAATGTACATGTATATGAAGAAGAGAATTAAACAAAAGTTTATTTCATAATTTATCACTGAGGAAACTGATATCTATGACAAACAGTGCAAAACCCTGGTCACAGGTCCCATGGGCCCATCTGATCTGCGCTTACACGGTTTGCAAAGGTCTTATATACTCTGTTCCAGTAACATTAGGGGTAAATCAAATTGAGATATGGTAGACAATCATTGTACGGAAAGCTTCAAAGTGACAAGAGTTGCCTCCCTTCGAAAGTAAAAAACGAATCGCACCCAGTACATGATTGCTTAATCATTTACTCTGATAGACTATAACTCCTTTGCAAACAGAGCAGACCCAGGTCAGACTGCTCCGGCTTTGTTATGGAATTATATAGATCAGATTCTACCGTTTTTTGCCATGACTTAATTTCCATGTGGTCATAAACCATTACACGTATAAAGCTTCAGCTGATGGAATTCATGATGTCATTAATTCTTGCATTAATATTCATGGAGTAAAGGGTTGAAGCAATTCTATCAATGCATGCCGCATAATAACATATGTTTCCAAAAGGAGAGTGTCATTTGTAGGATTTACATGAAAATCGTGATATTAAATGCACGTCAACATGAGAAAAGAAATTACTCGAAAAGCCTTTAGTAAAACAGTGAAGCAAGGACCGTAAGAAAATGTTGATTTAACCCTTTACCTGAAAGGGACACTTTTTGATGCCTTAGAACACAAGAAGATCCACATTAGAACGCTCCTCTGCAAACTGTCTGTTCAGGGTCTGTTCTGTCTACTTATGGAATAATCTAGATCTGATTCTACAGTTTCTGCATTAGCAAAAACTTTCAGTGCTCATGTGTCGTTTCGAAAATAATGTAATACATATTAAAGTTGTCATTATTACTTACATGACTTGAATAAAGGGTTAATGACATCAAGTTTTAACCTGTATGTGGCATTTAACCCTTTACCTCATAGGCTATATATGTATTTAGATCCAACTTCTACCGAAAAGGGGCATTTATTAAAGAAAAGGGAAATGTTATAATTGTGTAGTTTTGAAATCATTGTGATAAATAGAGCATTTGCTCCAATGGAGCAAATGCTCTATTTATCACAATCGTTTAAAAAAAAGTGACTTACATGTACAGAGACGTCAAAGGGCGTCAATATGAGGGAATGGGTTAAATCCCCTGCTGTCATTTATTGTCGTCTGCACAATTTGTCAGCTGCAAAATTTCCATTGGTCAATTTTCTTTTCTCTCTTTCTTTCTTTCAAAATATAATAACAGTATACAAACGGTTTGGATCCTGGTGAGATACGGCGTTACTCGGAAACCCATATTGATCCAATATGTTGCAAAACTAATCAGAGATTCGCCGTTGGCGGCAAAAGAGTTAGCTATACTGCAATGTAATACATGTGATACAATATGTCATTCGTAAAGTGTCGCTAACACGGCCACATAATTTACATGTATTAACATAAAATCATGCAATAGCTTAATGCAGGAAAAACGTAACGCAGAAAACTGCTATAGGAGCTTTCTGCACAACCTTTGTCCAGCATTAACACCTGTTATAAAACTCCAGAATTATACTTCTTTAACCCTTGCCCTTGAGTAAGCGCATTTTGACGCATCTGCAAACAGAGTAGACCCAAAACAGACGGCTCCGTTAGGAGCGGTCTGATCAGGGTCTGCTATGTTTGCTTACGGTGTAATATAGATCTGATTCTACAGATTGTTCCTGAGCCAAAATGTCACGTGTTCATAAGCCATTATAAAAAATAATCTGATTAATATTTACACATGTATGACGTCATTATTTCTTATATGAATATTCATCAGGGAAAGGGTTAAGAGGTCGTATTTGACTAAGCGACGACCTCTACATAGTCTATATAGATGAACACATTTTAAATAAAGACAATTCCACTTGTCAAACATTCGCTCAAACCATATAATTATGTCGTTTGCTGTCATGGATGAGACGCCGAGCTATTCAAAACTGTTTGCAAAGCACATACATGTACCAGCAAGTCGTTTACAATAGCTTTCCGGCAAAGAAAGGGTTTCTGTCTATTCCATGTGATGTGTTCCCCCAATTCATTCAATCCTAGTTTTGCCATTTCTGTATTCCATAAAAATGGTTTTCAAATATAATAGCCACCACTGAAAGCTGTTAACCTTTAACCTGTTTTACACATAGTAAATGGACCTGAGTGGTGTACTTGTATATGTATGCATATACATTGTAATGATTGTATACGAATGATACCAAAAGACGTAGAGGGAAACATAATTATGTACAACGAACACTTATTGAATAAAAATGTACTTCTTAAGAAGCTGCCAGTGGCTTATTACAAAACATAAAGTAAAACAGAAATCTCTTAACCTCTTTTCTCTGAATACATTGTATTCATGTAACACATAATCACATAATGAATAATAACACTGTGTTTCATAATGGCATGTGAACACATGATATTTTGGGCATGCCAGAAACTGTAGAATTAGATCTAATTATTCCATGAGGTAACAGATCAGACCCTGATCAGACGACTCCTATAGAATCCGTCTGAATTGGGCCTACATTGTTTGCAAAGACATCAAATCGCGTGTATATAAGGTAAAAGGTCAACCCGCTAAATGGTAGATACGTCATAACTCCTTTGCAAACATATCAAGAGTCGTCTAATCAGGGTGTACACTGTTTGCTTATGAAATAGTATTGATCTGATTAAACAATTCTTTCCATGGTCAACAGTACAGTAAAACCTCTCTAAAACGACCACTAAATTACATCAAGTAATTTGTGTTAGAGGCATGCAGGTGGCTGCATAAAGCAAGGTGAAAGTAAAACAGAAAGCTCCTGTATGAGCGTTCTGTTTTACTTTCACCTTGCTTTAAGCAGCTACCTACCCTAAATACCAACTAATTAACACAATTTAATGGCCGTTATACAGAGGTTTTACTGTATATTATTCTTATGCCATTATCAAATGTCAGCTCTCATACAGTCAGTATTGCATACATGAGTATTTATTAGGTAAAGGTTACGGAAGCTTTCTGCACAAAGTTCGTCATGAATCTAGTTAGACTATAGTTACCATCTGACTTAATCATTTACTCCATAAACACGCCTTTTAACGCCTTTGCATACAGAATAGGCCCAGATATGACGGCTTCTGTAGGAGCCTCTGATCAGGGTCTGCTCTGTTTGCATATGGAACATATAGTGTTTTTCTAATTCGCCCGTGACTGTTTTAACTAATTACAAATGAAATGAATCCAAATGCATGCCTGCAAAATGTTTAAAACGCAGTATTCATCAGTGATTCATGAAAGCAAAATATATACATATAGCAGTATTTAACCAGGAACCCACACATATTATGCAAAACTATGCCATTCAAAAGCATAGAATGGAATGACAACCAGTTCACAACTTCACAGGGCGTGTCGCCATGTGTTTAGCACGTAACTCCAACTAAATGAAATTTAACCTCTTTGAAGAATCAATATATAAGACGCGTGAGAACGTGGATAGAACTTTTGAACTGCCGTAGAAAATTTCTATTTGTGTTCTAACCTTGAATTGTAGATGACAACGTCACTATATGTACAATGACTTAAAGATCAATGCCACTCTTTAAGTTGAAAGCTCCATTTTCCGGAGCACGTGCACCTACAGACATCTCCATATTGGTTGAAAATATGCCTGATACCTGACGAAATACTATACCATTCCATTAAGCCAGATGAGAGGCATGTCACGTGATCATTGGTGAGAAAACGTATTAGCACTTTCGTGGCTTAATATGGAAAACAATCGCTAAGTTGTAAAGTAGAAATGCAAGGACGTACGGGAGTGACAACTGACCTTTGAATGCTAGACACGAGTGTACTGACATCTATAAACAGTGTAGACTCGGACCAGAGGGGTCATAGATAAGCCCTCTGACCAGGGACTGTACTGTTTGCCATTCATAATCATCACGCTAATTATAATTATTTCATACTGAATGTATTCCATCGTTAACCCTTCTCTTGTTGTTCACGTCAATATACCTACCTGTAAAAAGTGAAGACCCTGATGAGACAGCTCCTACAGGAGCTGTTTCATCAGCGTCTGCACTATTTCAAGTTGATTGTGTAACCAGTGCACTCCACAGCAGTGACTGCACAGAGGAATATTTGCAGACAGTGAAGATAAAGGTAATTATACAACAGGGCATGGGTAAAGAAGGAGAAATGTATTTTAGAATTCAGCAAGAGAAGGGTAAGCAATAATCGGCCATTCCACATTGATAATTCATCATTTAAAGAGTTAGATCTAATGGCATGTAGTTAATCATACGGGATATTGTGTAAAAATTGCAAACAGTTCTGACCTAGATAAGGCGTTGTTGAATCAGGAGCAAAACAGTTTGTCACCATGAGCAATAAAAGTATGCAGAAATAAAGCCTGTGATCACTTGAAATCAATAAACATTCAGTTTGTTTAGTTTTCTGTTATGTCTGTACCCTATATTATAAGCAAGCTGCTTATATTCAAATGAAACGCCATTTAGCTCCTCTACATGTTTGACTTTCTGACTAAATAAAAGACAAATTAATTATGTTTTACATTGCAGGAATATATCGACCCTTTAACCCATTCCCTCATATTGACGACTTTTGACGACTCTATAAAAGTCACTTTGTGAAACCATTGTGATAAATAGAGCATTTGCTCCTATAGGAGCAAATACTCTATTTATCACAATGGTTTCAAACTACAAAATTCTAAATTTTTTCCTTTTCTCTAGTTAATGCTCCTTTACGGTAGACTTATTCGAAGAGGTTGGGTCTAAAAATAGCCTATGAGGTAATGGGTTAACTGACAAATCATCGTTTGAAGACTTTGGAAACAGAGTAGATCCAGATCAGATTGCTTCTATAGGAACCGTTTAATCAGGATCCGATCTGTTTGCTTATATGGAATGATAAAGAACGTATGCTAAATATATTTGCTTAGCAAAACACTCCTCTGTTCATATGCCATTATATAAACTCATCTAAATAATATTCGTACAGTCGTTTTTTACATGAATTTCACGAGTTAAAGGCTAAAGAAAACGGAACAATAACTGAGCACGACCTCCTCCGTTTACAAGTTAGCGGTCACGTGATTCCTACCTGTGACGCCGACGTAATTGACATCAGTGACGGCGGTTTACAGTCCCCAATGGCGTCATACCCACAGTTCGGAATACACATCCTGTTACGACGGTGTTTCAGGTGACGACAAATGAACACGACGGTGATGATAATGCCGACTGACGCTATTCCGGCCACTACTGCCGGTACCGCCGGATGAAGCATCTTCTACAGGATTCTGAAAAAAGAAAACGTTTTGTCAAAACTAACGCCGTTTTGCAACCTCTTCCCGCCACGGTCTGTACGAGAAATGTGCAAATGGTATTGTCTCATAGAATGTGCCGAGTACCATCCCTATTCTAACCCTTTCAAGGCTGAATTTTAACCCTTTCACCGCCAATGTCGCATAAATGCACAACGACAAATAGCGCAGTCCCAGATCAGACGCCGCTTTTTCAAGGCGTCGTCTGATCAGGGACTTCACATTTTGTCTCAAACACTATTTCTACATCTGTGCTTTATTCCTTTGAAATTATCATTTATTTATCTTATTTCCTTATTTTGTAGAATGATTTAACAAAATTGGATTGCAGATGACAATTAGAAATTTGGCGCCGAGAGGGTTAAAATTGGGCTATTGCAAAATTCAAGCTGCCCAAGCTTATCATAAATATTCAAGACATTTTGTAAATATAAGTGTAACATGTAACCTGACTAACAGTGCACCACTTGAAGAGAGGTCTCCTCTAGGAGCCCTGCCATCCGGGTCTACGCTGTTTGCAAACGACATTAGTGACTCGTTTCCCGCACTGAAAGTGTTGACAAATCCTTATAAATATCTAATTCTGCGTCTTTGTCAAACGTGATAGATTAATGCAAACTTTTGTCCTGAAATTAGCAACCACCGGCTTCTAAAAAAGCCTCTATTCAATTGATAAACAACTGCTTAAGTAAAAGATGACAACTCAAACATGTATGAACTGTCCATGAAATCGCGGATAAAAACGGAGTCTTGGTTTTTTACTCTTTTCTTGTCACATGCTATCGAGTGCAAACTGTCTACTTAAATGTTCATTGATAACTGTTCTTCTCTTTGGTTTGAAAATATAAAATAGTGGTACTGCATCAAACAGTTCGGATCCTGGTGAGACGCCGAGTTACTGACAAAAGTGAACACAGATTCCACCATGGTAGTGAAAGAGTTTTAAAAACAATTGCATACAATCTATAAATGGAGATGGAGGCTTAACCCTTTTCTTCATATAAACGCCTTTTCAGGGTCTGCTCTGTTTGGTTATGGAATTTAATGATATGTTTCTTTACTTTCTAAAACGGCTACAATGTTACACATACCATATTTCTTATAACTGTATTGTCCATGAATATTCAGTAGGTATTTGGAATTTGGAATGAACATATCTAACAGGGAAAGGATTAAGGATCTGATCCTGGATCGTGATTTATTTCACTTTTGCCCCGTCAAACTACATTATTTCAAAACTGTTTTGCTGAAGCAACCATTTCTGCTGGTGTTAGCTGTACAAGGATGTAGGCTGTCACATTTATGAATCTTAAGTAATAACAAACGTACGTAATATTCACCTATTCAAATATTGCTGTGAAGCTTAAATGTGTTATATACAATCATGAACCTTTCGTAAATGACACACCAGAGGCCAAGATAAAATGCGTAAATTAAAACATTTTCGAGAATAAGTCCTTTATTTCTCCACCAAACCCTATGTTAGCTAGCATCTGCCATAGGGGATTTTACCAATTAACTATGACCTGACACGAAGTAAGGATCCAAACTATTAGACACTCGGTAAATAGTTTCTGGTATTGGTCGTATGTGTGACAAGGCAAATCCATTATAAATCATAAAACTACTCATTTTCGTCACGTTTTGGTATACAAATGTATGTACATTACAGACAAACAAATATTAACCCTTTCCCCCTCATATAAACGACTTTTCAAACAGAGTAGACCCAGTCTACTGCTCTGTTCTGTTTGCTACCGGAATTTGATACATCTGTTTCTTTAGTTCCTAAAATGGCTACAATGTTCCACCTTTCATATTTCATTATAATTGTTTTTGTCCTTGAATATTCAGTAGGTATTGAAATTTGGAATAAACATAGAACAAGAAAACGGTTAACCCTATCCCGCTAACCGAGATCTTAGTCACATTTATAAACAGCTTGGATCTAGATAAGACGCTTTAGTTAGTAACTCGGCGTCTCATCATTGTCCAAGCTGTTTGACACTTGGCCAATAGGTTCTCAAAGGCTCGTGTCATAACACTTAATCTATTGTTCTTCAAAAGCTTGGTCGAAATGCCAATAGTCAAAATCGCATTCAGTAGAGTCTGTCTTATGCGGCCATCAAATCAAATGCAGGTCAGAAGTAATGCACCAAGCTCCTACAAGAACTTTAGACGCATTACTTTTGCGCTTCATTGAGCAACCGCCCGGTCTTAAAACTTTAATACAGTAAAACCTCGATTATTCGAATTTTCGTTATAGAATAATTTAGACCCTTTTAGGCAGGTGGCTGCTAAATGCATGTTGAAAGTCATGCAGAAAGCTCCTAGAGGAGCTTTCTGCATGACTTTCACCATGCATTAAGTTGCCACCTGTCTTAAAGATCGATAATAATACGTATTTTAGTGTTCGAATAATCGAAGTTTTACTGTACTCTTACGTTTAATAAATTAATGACTGCTTAGGACAGATTATACTGAGCAGGCAGTATGGTTTTTTTTCACAGCACGATAAGAGTAACATGTAAGTGTCTGTTATTTGCATGCATATTGCTTCGAAACAGAAACAAAAACAATTTGAAATTCAGGAAAACAGTTTTCCCAATACACTTGGCAGAATAAGGTCAGCTTGTGACTGAGTTTAATTGGGAGACCAGCTATACCTTTCGTAAACAGTTGTCAAATACCTAATTTGTTACCATCGGTGCGAAATGAACGTGTTAAAACAATATGTGACACGCGGTCATTAGCGTTATATGTTATTCGAACGTACATATTCTTTCAACACTTGGTTGCGAGTTTTGATGTGAATCGAACACTTGACTCTCCCTTGCGAAAAAACAATAACCTACCCCTTAGCTAAAACCGATTCACAAACGCAGCTTTCAGGTATACCCTTAACACTCTAAGCTATGCGCCTTGAAGGTGTTAGTTTAATTAAAACAGATTTTATTTATGAAAGATATACACATATCGCTATATTTAGAATAAGAATGAGATCGAAAGCAGTATGGTTATTATGATTCTTTCCTTGAAGCATTGTAACTACACTGGATATTTTCGAACGTAATATATGTTGTCTATAAGTAAAATATCAAGAGAAACCTGTCTTAACCGTTTCCCCCATATATACGCATTTCTATGCCTCTGTAACTTTTTGAAACCATTGTGATAAATAGAGTATTTGCTCCTCCTATTTGTTCTCGTGGTACACGGATATCCGTTCTGCTAGTTGGAACCCTTGTTATTATATAGTACATATAGACCCCCATGAACCGGTCCAGACCCCTGTGACAGAAACTGTAGAATCTTCATTATGTCATAAGCAACAGAGCAGACCCAGATATGACGACATTTATATATGAGTCGTCTAATCGTGGTCTGCGCTGTATACAAATGCGTGGAAAGTTGCTTATATTATGTAAAGTTAAATTACTACTGCTTACTAAACTGCTCCCCAGATCCGCTACTGTAGATCTTCAATGCGTCAGGTCCCTCTCACAAACGGGCCATTAAATGCAACAGAAAATCGAAGAAGATGCCTTTTGCGTGATTTTTGTCATGTCGGGGTAAAAGTTTGTTTGAATATTTAAAATGAAACAGTTATGTTCAGATGGCAATTCTATACAGTTTGTATTCGCTTGATATTTGGCATCTGCTTAATAAAATGCTGCATTGTTTTGATAATAGTGAAACTTAAATTCTAAAACAAGTGTCGCTGAAAATAATCTGACATTTTATTCATCAGACTAAAGGTTAAATTAAAACTGACACGCAGACGCAATAAAGCAAAGACTCTGCGAGATAATGTTTTGGTTAGAAATAGAAACGGACAATGCCCGTGACAGTGATATAACCTTGCTAGAATTCACCACAGCAAAGAACAAATATATTAAAACGGAAACTTCTCGGATGCCATTGACTGAAATAGATGTGCACTTCGAGTTGCCTTTGTTATTTTACAATACTCTTATTTCACTAAGAGGTCCTCGGTTATATTCTGCTAAGTGCCGGGACTGAAGTGAGGCGAGTTCATGAGTGTAACTATGTACCGAGTTGTCTTTCCTTTTTCATTTGTTCTGCAGTGGTTCGTCTTATTAAAGTTCGTGCGACTGAAATTATCGTAAATTCTTAACATTCGAGGATTTAAACTGGAAACAAGGTTAAAGGAACTGATTTGAAAGTTTGTACAGTCATGCAAAATAAATTAAAGTTCTATAATTGGAAACATCTCGACTCAAACAGTTATGGTTCTAAACTGGAATTCTAGTTGAGAAGAATTTAGATACTTTAAGGCAGGTGTCCGCTTAATGCAGGGTGAAAGTCATGCAGAAAGCTCCTCTAGGAGCTTTCTGCATGACTTCCACCATGCCTTAAGCTGTCATCTGTCTCCATGACCGATATTTATACAAATTAAACGTCCGGTTTAGAGAGGTTTTTCTGTATTTGGAAGAATTCCCTTGCGAGGATTTGTAATGTGCAGCTGTACAGGCAAGTTGAGTTGTGGAAAAACATATTTCCGTTGTATCTAAATTTAAACATTTACGTGTTCAGTATTTCTGTAAGAAATGATGACAACATGAATATAAATATATATTTTCTTGTTCTTCGGGATCACTAGTTTTGATGGTATCAGTTTGAAAAATTGAATACTGCTTAAGCCGATGCTAGAGGGCGTGAGTAGTGTTGCACTTTTATTTACTACTCATAAACAGACTCAAGAAATCCGATTCTGCATTTTCTCTTTTGGCATTGCTACTTTTGTTTACGAAGGATCACCCACTTTCAGAACATATTTATTAACTCAATTTTTATACTGTATTTCATGTCAAAAGCAAACAGAACAGACCCTGATAAGACGGTTCCTATAAGAACCCTCTGATCTGGATCTATTGTTTTTGCCAATGCATGAAAAGCTTTTATATGAGGGAATTGTTAAACAAAGTCATTACATTCTGTGTTTTCTTCCATGGCAACAATCACCCACATGTAGACACATTGTAGAGACACTGGTATATTACGGTACTGAAGAATACTTTAATTACTTAACATAGAATCGAGCTTTCCCATTCAATTCATTTCCAAGGTAAAAAAAACACTATTGTGGCTTACGTAAAGACGTTACGAAACTTTAATTAACGGATGGCGGATGGATATGTCAAATTTTCGAAATTATTCTGTCAGAGGTTTGCGAACATACTATATACCCTGCGCAAAATAGATTTAACCAGCATAAAACTCATTAACGACATGTCAATTTTAAATGTCAATAACATATATTATCAACATGTGTCATTCGTAAATGTCACATGACAGCTGCTCGCAACCATCACGGCACAATCCTTAACTATTCGACTCTTTTCGGATGAATTCGTGTAAAACAGGTGCTTGTATATTGTAGACTTTTGCCGAGGTGTTTCAAATATGCCACTATATCAATTTGTCTTATTAACACTCATGATCTTATTATTTTTTACATAGATATTTTTCAGGTTCAAAGTTACCGTATAGAACAAAAGTAATACTGACAAAACAACTATAGTGGAAAGTATATCCTGTATTAAAACTTTACAAGACAGATGCGCTCTTTTTCAAACAGAAGATACCCTGATCAGATGGTTAATGTAGGAGACGCCTGATCGAGGTATGCTTTGTTTGCTTTTGGAATTATATAGATCAGTTTCCACATAATCTTTCATTACCAAAACCTCATATAGCATTAATATTCCTGATGTCATTATATATTACATGGATATTTATTATGTAGTCCGTTCATCTACAGTTTTAACCCCTTCCCTCATATAAACTTGTTTTCATGCATTTGCAAACAGAGTAGACCCAGATCAGACGGCTCCTAGAGGAGCCTTCTGATCAGGGTCTGCTCTGTTTGCTAATAGAATTTGATATATATGTTTCTTTCCTTTCTAAAATGTCTACAATGTTCCAACTTCAATATTTCGTTATACCTATTTTGTTAATGAATATTCAGTAGGTATTGAAATTTGGCCTAAATACAGAACAGGGAAAGGGTTAATAAAAAAAACCCACAAACACAATAAGACTTGTGAGCTGCCACTGTAGAGCAGTTTCGTCATACAACGACCACAAAACAGAGGTCTAACTCTGGGGGTTTAAAGGCAAGTGGTACCTTAATACAGGACGACACTTATGCAGAAAGCTCCTACATTGAGTAACCACGTGAGTTTCAAGATATAGATATATTTGTTTATTCAAAAAGTGGTTGCTTTAGATAAGTTTCCCTATACCTTATCCAGTTTACAATGAAGAAAATATTTAAAAATAGGGAATTAATATAATACATAAATACTTGAACTGCTCTGATCTAATATTTCGACCACTAAGGGCCTTTTTCAAAGATTATCATGTCGAAATACACGTCACATTTTTGTTACATGCATTCAGCCATAAAATCAAAGAGAATAATGTTGATCCAGCGTCATGGTGACATTGGGTTGTTATTTAAAATGTCATGACGTCATCAAAATGACTTCATCAAATGACGTCATGGGTGCAACGACGTCATGCATGTAACAAAAATGTGACGTGTATTTTGACATGATAATCTTTGAAAAAGACCCTTAGTGGTCGAAATATTAGATCAGAGCAGTTCAAGTATTTATGTATTATCCAGTTTAAATTCTTGGCAAATACCTGCATGTCCTTTTCCCCATTATGTCGTTAACATATTAACCTTTTACTCCATAAATACGCCTTTCCACGCTTTTGCAAACAGAGTAGATCAAGATCAGACGGCTCCTATAGGAGCCGTCTGATCAGGATCTGTTCTGTGTGCTTATGATATAATACAGATAGTATCTGCCGTGGCTAAAACATCCTGTGTCCATGTGCTATTATGACAACTTAATCTAATTAATATGCATTATTTTTTATATGAATATTCCCGGAGCAAAGGGTTAAAGTGATATTCTCTACAATAGACACATATTTTCAAAAAAAGAATATAAAACATTGTGTTGGTTATGTTCACTTATTCTTATAAAGATAATCATTTTGAACTTGTATAAAATATCCATGTGATACAATAACGACAATTCCTAGTTTCAAAATATTTATTCAATTTGTATATAGAGTTAACTCCTTGTCGCGGGTAAGTTCCTTTCATGGTCAACGTGCACTTGCAATCTCCTTGCAGAGTTACTCTCACATACACCTCTGCGATGGGCTCATGCCAATAACATTTTATGGTTTGTGTTTTATGGTTATCTGAGTCGATAGTTTATATCAAAATAGCCTGAATCAAGAATAAATAGCTTTTATTTTATCATAAAACTGGTAATACAGTTTAATTTCAGAGAATATTTGATGACCTATTTTCGTGCCGTTTTACGCTTCAAGTATTTTTTAATGTAAACAAACAAAATGGAATGATGTCTGCTCTATATTTCGAAAACAGTTTCTACAAATTATAGATTCCGAATTTCTCATAAAGGCACTGAAATTCTGCTATAAACCAAAAGGGCACACAACTTATGGGAAATCCCAGCTTTTCTTCTGTTGAACTGTCAAAGAAACACACAAAGCAATGTAGGCCTACTTTCTGTTTTGTACGGGAGTTAGTTTCATTTCGTACTACTTTCTGAGCCAACTACAGAGGTATATGTGTAAGAGAGTGGTGCACTTGGTATCTGTTTCATTTACTAATTTATACAATCACTACATTTTTCAAAGTTCGCGGGGTGCTGATCGTGCAACTGAGCGTTCTGGCCGATGATTTATAAATCATTTTTCTTATATAATAGGTAGCAAAAACAAAACAATATCATTTTCCTCTCGGAAATGTGTACATGTAGTATATGAGACTTTTAAATGATTCTGCCGGTGACCTTGTAATAATCTTTATTTCCCACTTTGTACTGTTGGGCCTATGACCTTTGTACTCAATTGAATATCTATCTCTTTACCAAATAAACTGGTTTTGTGGATACTTATTTTTTTTAATAATATATACATGTACGGAAAAAATAGTATCAGCCTATTTCGAGCAGTTACGAAACTAAAATACAACGCGAATGAATGCTAATACACTATCGAATAACATCGGGGCCGTCGATATTAAACACATTAAAGTTTTGTGTTCTTAGCTTTGCCTTTAGTACGCCTGTTTTCTTGCAATGCACTCCTTTTCAGAATATGAATGAATAGTTAATGAATTTTTAAGCTTTAATCACCTACCAAACACCAGACTACTTAGTAAAGTGTTGACGTTAAAAATGTCTTCAATTCCTGATTAAACGATTTGAATGCTGGAAAGGAATAAACTGTCGTTTGCAAACACGGTACCACCAGATCAGAAGTCTATTGGAGGAGCCCTCTGATCAAGGCATGTACAGTTTGCCATTAATACTGAACATATTGTACCAATAGACAATGATGGACTATTTCATTCTGAAAATTAAGCGTTACAAAAGACATGACAATGTCAATCAGTATGGATCCTGCTAAGATGCCGAGTTACTCGATGTTTCATCGGCATCTAGACTGTTTGCAGAGGTTGTCACAGTATCGCCCTATACAGTAAAATCTCTCTGTAACGGCCACTAAATTCTGTTAATTAGTTGGTACTTGTGGCAGGTGGTTGCTTAAAGCAAGGTGAAAGTAAAACAGAACGCTCCTGTAGGAGGGTTCTGTTTTACTTTCACCTTGCTTTAAGCTGCCACCTATCTTTAACACAAAATAGTTGATGTAATTTAGTGGCCGTTATATAGAGATTTAACTGTAGATTGTTGCTAAAATAGTTTTGCACAAAATAAGAGTGTCAACCAGTTACTGACGAGACCCTGAGTTACTCTGTGTCTCATACTTAATTCAAACAGTTTGCAAGCGTATTCACATATTCGTTAAACGTTACAATGACAACAAAACCACATGTGGCGCAACTTGTTTTTGTCGTTTCAAACATTAATTAATGTGTGCTATATGAATATTGTTTTTATTCTTCGCTATCCAGGAAGTTGTTCTCTTTGCGATCAAACAGAAAAATACAATCTATTTGACGTAGGTAAGATGCACACTATGGAATTAAATTGTTCACACTGTTTTACGCTGTTCGTGCCTCGGATATTGAACCTGCACCGACCAGAAAGCTGTTCTCTTTGCGACCAAATAGTAAAATACAACCGTTTTAGGTAAATAAGGTACATACTAATAAACGAATCAGATTTTTCAGTCTGTTCATCCATTGGGGGCGTTGATCCTACTCTAATTATTGGAGCCGTTGCCCTACTCTGACTATTGGAGCCATCGATCCTACTCTAACTATTGGAACCATTAACCGTACTTTATCTATTGGAGCCGTTGACCCTACTCTATCTATTGGAGCCGTTGATCCTACACTGACTATTGGAGCCGTTGATCCTTCTCTAAAAAATGGAGCCGTTGATCCTGCTCTAACTATTGGAGCCGTTGATCGTACACTATCTATCTTTAACTGTTGGTGTCGTTGACACTACTCTAACTATTGGAGCCGTTGACCACACTCTATCTATTGGAACCGTTGATTGTACTCTATCTTTCAGAGCCGTTGACCCTACTCTAACTATTGGAGCCGTTGACCGTACTCTAACTACTGGAGCCATTGACCCTACTCTAACTATTGGAGCCGTTGATCCTACTCTAACTATTGGAGCCGTTGACCCTACTCTAACTATTGGAGCCGTTGAATATACTCTAACTATTGGATCCGTTGACCCTATTCTAACTATTGGAGCCGTTGACCGTACTCTAACTACTGGAGCCGTTGACCCTACTCTAACTGTTGGAGCCATTGAACCTACTTTAACTATTGTGGCTGTTGAACCTTCTGTAATTGTCCGAGTCTTTGAACTTAATCTTATTACATGCACTGTAGCCGTTGAAACTACTCTAACTGCAGGGATCGTTGCACATACCCTTATTACAGGATCCACCGAACCTACCATAATTACTGTAGCTGTTAAACCTACTGTAATTACTGGAACTGTTGAACATACTCTTATTACTGGAACTGTCGAAACTACTCTAATAACTGGAGCTGTTGAACATACTCTAATTACTGGAGCTATTGAACATACCCAAATTAATGGAACTATTGAACATACTCTTATTAATGGAACTGTTGAACCTACCCTAATTACCGGAGCTGTTGAGCCTACTCTAATTACTGGAGCTGTTGAGCCTACTCTAATTACTGGAGCTGTTGAACATACTCTAATTACTAGAGCTGTTGAATCTAATCTAATTACTGGAACTGTTGAACATACCATAATTACTGGAACTGTTGAACATACTATAATTACTAGAACTGATGAACCTACTCTTATTACTGGAGCTGTTGAACATACTCTAATTACTGGAACTGTTGAACCTACTCTAATTACTGGAACTGTTGAACATACCCTAATTACTGGAACTGTTGAACATAATCTTATTACTGGAACTGTTGGACATACTCTTATTACTGGAACTGTTGAACATACTCTTAATTACTGGAACTGTTGAACCTACCCTAATTACCGGAGCTGTTGAACATGCTTTAATTACTGGAACTGTTGAACATACTTTAATTACTGGAATTGTTGATCGTACTCTAATTATTGGAACTGTTGAACATACTCTAATTACCGGAGCGATTGAACTTACTCTAATAAATAAATTCTCTAACCTCATTTCATCAGACTCCAAATCTGAATCAACAGCTTATCTAAATTCTTATATTCTGCATTTATATCAAGATCAAAAAATGAAAATGGATGATACAATTTGCTCACCGTCAATATATTTAGAACAAGTAAAGGGAGAGTTTCCGCTCTTCTTTCTCTGAAAACCATGTATCACATACATGTATCTATAATTAACATGTACTTCACAATTTTCACGAATTCGATATTGGCTATATATGTGCTTTATGCAACGTAATGCCAAATAAAATATAGGTTTTGTTATGTTATGTTATGTAATTACTGTAGACGTGGAACCTATCCTCATTACCGGATCCATTGAAACTACTCTAATTATTCGAGCCATTGAACCTAGCCTGATTAACGCAGCTGTTGACCATTCCCTAATAACCAGAGTCTTTGAATATACCCCCAATTACCAGAGCTGTTGACCCTACGTTAATTACAGGAGTCGTTGAACCTACTCTAATAGCTTGAGCTGTTGAACCTGATCTTATTAATGGAAATGTTGAATAGACCCTAATTATAGGAGTTGTTAAACCTACCTGTAATTACTTGAGCCATTGAACTTACTCTATTCCTTTCAGTGCCAACATTGTTGTTTGCTGGACACATTTTCGTCTGCTTCGAATTCTAGAGCGGGCGCTTTTTTAATTACTTTATAAAAAGATAAATATCTTGTCAAAAGCTTGTGTCCCGATGAGACGCTGAGTTACTCGTTATCTCATCCGGATCCAAACTGTTCACATATGATACCACATACCCGTCATTATGGCACTGAAGGGGTTAATTAATGTAAGCTTTCAGACATCAGATCTTCTCTCTCCACAGGATTGCAAATTTGGCACTATTTTGATAACTCTGATTAAGCCTGACACAGTAGCAAGTAGTTTAGCCACTAGACAAACTGCTCTACCAGTTTGGTACGGGGCTTTAACCCTTACTACGCTGAATGTTCAAATGGACTATTCCAAAATTCAAACAGGTCAAACTTACGGTGAATATTAAGGGAATATTTTCTACAGAAAAGTGTAACAGGACACATATTCCATACCCTGATGAGAGGGCTCCTCTAGGAGCCCTCTCATCTGAGTCTACACTGTTTACAAAGGATATTAGTGACTCGTGTCCCGCACTGTAAGGGTTGATATGTGCCTTGGTTTGTCTGTCCCAATTATTATGGTAATAAGATAAATTAATTGAAGTATTAAGAGTTCATTGAATGATTATTTCCTTTAACCAAACCGTTACCTGATAGAAACGTCTTTTGACACATTTGCAAACAGAAAAGACCAAGATCAGACAACGCATGTAGGAACGGACTAACCGGGGTCTGCTGCTCTCTGTGCTTATGCAATGATATAGATCTAATCATACACTTTCTGTCAGAACCAACATATCTTATGATCAAATACCGTTATAAAATATAATTTAATTAATATCTATGACGTCATTATTTCTTACATGGGTATTCGTTAGATACGTGGTTAACCTTTTGCCCCTTATGGATACATATTTAATCATCTTTGCGAATAGAGTAAACCCAGGTCAGACGGCTGCTGTAGAGGATGGCTATGGTACAAGACCCCATTGTTCATGATTCCATCGTAAAACTTCAGCTTCTTAATATGCATACATTTCTTAATGAATATTCATGGAGTAAAGATTTAACCATTAACCTCATACAAATGCTTTTTTCACTCCTATAGGCAAACAGACACGATCCATATCAGGGTGTGCTGTTTGTGATTATGAAATTATATAGAAGCGATTCTACTGTATATACAGTAAAACCCCAATAATGCGACAACTTAAGGAATAAACAAATCTGTATCTATAAGCAGGTGGTTGCTTAATGCAGGACGAAAGTTATGCAGAAAGCTCCTATAGGAGCTTTCTGCATAACTTTCGTCCTGCATTAAGCTACCACCTGCCTCTGCCACTGTGAAATATGCCCCTTTTTGCTGGTCGCATTAGAGGGGTTTTACTGTATCTGCCAATAACACACATTCCTGTATCCATATGAAGTATAATATTATGCATGGTGTCATTAGTTCATACATGAATATTTGTGATGTAATTAGTAAGACACTTACGTCGAAACTCAAACATCTACCAATATACAGCTACAGATCAGTTTGTGCGGAGCTCGTGAAATAGACACAGGGTATATACTGCTGCATTTGAGTTTGAAATGCGATGTCTGGTCAGGATCAACACTGTTAACCCATTCCCTCATATTGACGACTTTTGACGACTCTGTAGAAGTCATTGTGTGAAACCATTGTGATAAATAGAGCATTTGCTCCCATAGGGGCAAATGCTCTATTTATCACAATGGTTTCATACTACAAAATTCTAAAATGTTCCTTTTCTCTAGTAAATGCTCCTTTTGGGTAGATTTATTCAAGGAGGTTGTATCTAAAATTAGCCTATGAGGTAATGGGTTAACAGAACAAAATACAGTTGAAACACTGTTAACTAATGACTAACACAGTATATATGTCCTGATCAGACGCCGCGTTAGAGCATAGCGACTAAAATGAGTCTACATAGTTTATATGCATATCCGTATCCCATGATGCTGCAATTTCAAAACCATATAACGTTCGTCTGCAAATTTTCAAATTCAATTTTATAACTAAGTACATTTTTCTCCCCAATTCTTTTCAAAGAACAGGGGCCAAGTATCAATTAGTTTAGGCTGCAATAAGACGCCAAGTAACCCGGTGTCCTGTCTGGATTTAACCCATTCCCTCATAGGCTATTTTTAAACCCAACCTCTTTGAATAAATCTACCGAAAAGGAGCATTTACTAGGGAAAAGGAAAACAAATAAATTGTTTATTATTGAAACCATTGTGATAAATAGAGCATTTGCTCCTATGGAGCAAATGCTCTATTTATCACAATGGTTTCAAAAAGTGATTTTTACAGAGGCGTCGAATGACGTCAATATGAGGGAATGGATTAAACACTTTGATAAAGTCATCGCAAACTGCTCAGTAGTGTTGAAAAAGTTAACCCTTTCCTCCATATAAACACATGTTCGTGCCTTTACAAACAGAGTAGACCCAGATCAGACGGTTCCTGTAGGAGCCTTCTGATCAGTGTCTGCTCTGTTTGCTTATAAATTATAATAGACCTGACTCTATAGTTTCTACCAATACCAAAACTCCTGTGTACACATGCCATTATAAAAAATCAGCCAATAAAAAACCATTATGCCATTATTCCTTATATGAATATTCAACAAGGAAATAGTTAAATAAAAAATAACTTACAGGTAAACCGTTCATATACATCCATCCCTTACATGAGTTAGTCCTAGCTCCATTTATACATCTGTATACATGAAAACCATGTAGGCAGTCGGAATCCAATTCTACTGTGCAAACAGAATCGCAATTAATTGGAGATTTTCGGATTATTATATATAATTATTGCTATGTGAACCATCAGAGTGGACAAAATCACGATCAATACCTCGCCGTTGTCAGCTACATAGTGACAGTGCCAAGCAGTGGCCATATTGCGGTCACATTCGCTCGCACTTTGGACATTGTCGTCTGCTTTGGAAGATAATGTTGAACTTCTCCATAATACAGTAGAACCCGTCTAAGGCGACCACTTAATAAATAATCATGAATGTTTGTAAAATCAGGTGGATGCTTAATGCAGGAAGGAAGTAATGCAGAAAGCTCCTATAGGAGCTTTTTGTATTACACCCGTAATGCATTAGGCTACCATCCGAATCTACAATCCATAATTGGGTGTCTTCTTGGTGGTCGCATTAGAGGGGTTTTGCTGTATATGTACATGTATACTATTATTTTTTAACCCCTTTTGGCAGCAAAACAAATGTCTTCTAAGATCACCGTTTGCTTCAAGTTTCAAAATTAATTAATTTCTAAGCCTTTTGGCAAACAAAATATACCCAGATTAAACAGTTCCTATAGGAACCGTCTAATCAGGGTCTGCTCTGTTTGCTTATGCTATAATATAGATAATATTATGAATTTAGCGGTTTCTGTCATAGTCAAAAATGTCTTGTTGTAGAACCTAATCTCATCAATATTCATGATGTCATTATTTCTGATATGAATATTCATGAAGTAAAGGGTTAAAAGCCTTATAAAGCATAATCAATGCGACAAAATCAGTTGGATTTTGATGAGACGCAGAGTTACTGGACAGTTTACAACGATCGTCAGAGATTTGCAGCAAGTGTGTTAATCTTATATGTGGGATCGGTCGTGGTTTAATGTTTATTGACTACTGAGCAAATTGTTTTTACAGAATGTTTCACCTACTACATATTCAAAATTCAAGCTATAATCAATGTGTCTGCCAAAATGCAATCATGGTGTCAAACGGTTTGGATCCTGATGAGACGCCGGATTACTCGGCGTCTCATCTGGATCCGAATTGTTTGCATAGGTATTTATTCACCCGCCCATAGCAAGCTAAATGTTTATGTTTATTGACTACTTTCATTAAGAGTGATTGTCGTCTGTGAAATATCGTCGTCTGCTTCAGTTCTAAAAAGTCACCAATTCCTTTCCACAAAAGGTCAGTTCAGTTTCACCGCCACATCCATCGAAAAAAGCTACTCACAGGGATTGCTGCTATGGGAGACCATGTGATACACTTTTGAAAAACAGTTTGAATCCAGGTGAAACACCTAGTAATACACCTAGCAATACACCTAGCAATACATCACTCATCGGGATCAAAACTGTCTGACATTCCAATTAGGTGTTTAAGTAAGAGAAACATGAAAAGAAACATTAAAGCAGACAACACTTCTTTGGCGTAAAAATATAACCCCTTTCCTTCATATAAACGCCTTTTTCACGCACCTGCAGACAGAGTAGACCCATATCAGACGGCTCCTATATTTACTAATGGAATTTAATATACCTATTTCCATAGTTTCTAAAATGCCTACAATGTTACGACTTCCGTATGTCATTATAACTATTTTGCCCATGGATATTCAACCGGTATTGACAAATGGAATAAATATAGAACATGTAATGGTTTAAAACAGCTTTGTTTTGGTGTTTGGTACTAACTACATGTTGTTCCAAATATTCAATAAACACGTTTATTTTAGCATCATCGCCGGTCTTTAACCCATTCTCTCATAGGCTATTTTTAGATCCTACCTCTTTGAATTAGTCTACCGAAAAGGGGCATTAACTATAGAAAAGGAGAATTTTAGAATTGTGTAGTTTTGGAACAATTGTGATAAATACAGCATTTGCTGCTATGGAGCAAATGCTCTATTTATCACAGTGGTTTCAAAATATGACTTATTCTCAACTCAACTCAAATAATTTATTGCATTAAACACATATACATATTTCTTATAGCAAACCAATATATAGACAGTAGACATGAAATATTTGCTCCTCAAATGGATTTACAAAGAGCTTAAAATACAAATTAACATGAATTTTCTATTAGACTGTATTGGAATTGATTTAGTATTTCCTTTGTTTTACTCTCTACACAAATTTGCAAAGTACAAATATCTTGATAGACCTTTTGAACAACTGATTTGGAATCTGATAATAACAGATTGGTATTTTTTGTAATGTAGGCCATGTATAAAAGTAGTGTTTCAAATATGTCTTTCTTCAGTCATTATATTTCGAGCATGTAAGCAAGAAATGATACTCATTTTCTGTTTGTATTAAGTTACAGTTTTTACAATATCTCCCATTCCTAGGTAAATGTGTATATCGACTCCGTTCAATAGCTAAGTCATGAGATGACATTCGAAATCTTGTTAAGGCAGTTCTAAATATGTTAATCTTTTATGAAATCGAGATAGTTTTCGAACTCAAAATTATGTTTAAAGATGCAGTATACAGAGGTGCCAAATGCGTCACTAGGAGGGAATGTGTTAAGACATGTGACAGCTTAATGCAGAACGCCCCTAAAGGAATAAATGTTAATATTTGTCTGTCATTGTTTATTCAGGACCTAAATTGTTTGGAACTATGATCGACCTATAGAAAATAACTAGAATAAAAAGTATGCAGATTTGAGTAGAATACACATTTTGCTAACAACATTTATTTACTGTAAGAAGATATATTTTATCACATTAGCCGCCAAGATGTAAAAATGAAATTGATGTAATATAAGTAGGCATGTTCTATTTTATCTACAATTATGTCTGTGTAATTAAGTTACAGTAAAGTCTACGGTACTAGTACAACAACTAAGAATTCTGGATTGTTTATAGGTGGTACATGTAGCTAAATACAGAACAAAAATTATGAAAAAAGTCCAATAGGAGCTTTCTGCATTACGTTTACTCTGCATTAAGCAACAATGTTTTTTTTAAAGATTCCCATCTTGATAAAAGGTAAAATCTGTCTAATATGACCACTTAACCCATTACCTCATAGGCTATTTTTAGATACAGCCTCTTTGATTAACTAGAGAAAAGGATTTTTTTTATGATTTTGTAGTATGAAACCATTGTGATAAATAGAGCATTTGCTCCTAAAGGAGCAAATGCTCTATTTATCACAATGGTTTCACAAAGTAATTTTTACAGAGTAGTCAAAAGTTGTCAATATGAGGGGATGGGTTAAAGAAGTATAATTATTGATGTTTATTATAGATGGTAGCTTATTTCAGGACAAAAGTGATGATAAAGGTCCTATAGGAGCTTTCTGCATTACCACTGTTCTGCATTAGGCAATCACGAGCTTACATGTAATAGTTCCATATGTTGATAAATTATGAGGCCGATTTAGCGATGTTCTAATACAGTGCATGCGCAAGGAAATGCAATCTAACGAGAGATTTAAGTCTTAATCTGTTGAATAATTAAAACTGGTTTTCCTTCTCCTTTTCGGAATATCAATTAAAAATTAAATTTTATTACTGAAGAAAATGATTTTCATGACAAAACTTCAGACCCTGATACAAGAGCTTCCTCAAAAGCCCTTTGGTATGGGTGTACACTATCGGCAACTGTCTAATACGCTCGGTTCCCTTGCAGTTAGGTTAACTACATCCTATTATGAACCCTTTACACTTATCCATATATAGAAGCAATGACGCCATGACTATTTATTAACCCTTTCCCTGTTCTATGTTGTTTTTTCTCAATTTCAATACCTTTTGAATATTCATGGACAAAACAGTTCTAATGAAATATGGAAGATGGAACATTGCAGCTATTTTAGAAACTAAAGAAATGGATCTATCAAATTCTTTTAGCAAACAGAGTAGACCCTGATCTTGGTCTGCTCTGTTTGCAAATACGTAAAAACACGTTTATATGAGGGGAAGGGTTAACTGAATTTTCATAATGATAACTCAACCAAGATATTTTTTGTCAAGGCAGAAACTGTAGAATCAGATAATTTATAATTCCATCCCCAAAACAGAGCATATCCTTATCAGACAGCTCTTACAGGAACCGTCTGATCTGGATCTACTCTGTTTGCAAAGGCGTTAAAAGTGCGTATACAGTAAAAGCTCTCTATAACGACCACTAAATTCTGTTAATTATTTGGTATTTAGGGCAGGTCGTCCCTTAAAGCAAGGTGAAAGTAAAACAGAACGCTCCTGTAGGAGCGTTCTGTTTTACTTTCACCTTGCTTTAAGCAGCCACCTGCCTTTCACAATAAATATTTGATGTAATTTAGTGGCCGTTATAGAGATGTTTTACTGTATATGGGACAAAGGGTCAACTAGTGTAGGTTGTAATCCGATTGGTACGACACTGAACTGAGACGAAATAAAAACATAAAGCTGGACTTTTATGGTAACGTAACATCACAGCAAGACCTCTACGACGGCTATGTCTGGGTCATTAGGGTAGGTGTTAGATTAATGCAGTATGAAAATAATAAAAGAAAAGCTCCAATAGGATTAAGCAGTAATGGTTAATTAACCTTTAGCTCTCAGGGCATATATGCTGTAGGACTATATTGTCTCTTTCCGTTTTCAGGATTGAAAACACACGATCATTTAGTGTGACACACATCGTATCATAATGAGACGACGAGTTCCTTGGCATTTCATCTGGATCTAAACTATTTAAAAGGGTAATAATGGATTCGCCCTCAGCAGGCGCAATACTAACATATGAGATATAAGAGTCTCCTATTGGAGAGTGCCCCGCATTCAGCAACCACTTGTTTTAAATACTCCAAAATTAGACATCTTTCGAGGGGCCATTATAGACAGGTGTTGCTGTTCTTCTTTTTTCTTCTGAGAAACTAATAACCGAGTGTCAGATATCCTTCAGGGCCAATGCTTATAAAACTTTTAGTTGAGTCTGAGTTCGTTTTCAAGTTTTTGATTGGTCAGATTTGAGCCTTTGATTCAAATCTGACCAATCAAAAGCTTGAGAACTCAAATCGGACCAATCAAAAGCTTGAGAACGATCTCAGACTAAACTAAAAACCTTTATAAGCATGGACCCAGATCTCTATTCATCTGACGTCTCGCATTTGGATCCAAACTGTTTATCGCTACAGTTCAGTAGAATCACAGGTGTTCGAAGCAAAGGTCTAGTCACTACCATCGCCAAATCCTTAAAAACACATGAAAACCAATTTAGTGGAGTAAAATGTAAACAAATGGCGGTTGGGTCGACTTTTTTGCGAATTCCAACTTTTCTACTGTATATCTATATATGTATTAGTATATACATAATTTTATATATAACCCCTCTAATGCGACCACTTAAAGAAGAACCATAGCTTCCTTTATAAGCAGGTGGTTGCTTAATGTAGGGCAAAAGTAATGCAAAAAGCTCCTCTGCATTACTTTTGTCCTGCATTAAGCTACCGCCTGCATCTAGCACCCAGAATTATACCTCTTTTAGGTGGTCGCATTAACAGCGGGGGTTTACTGTAGTCGAAAAGTTGAAGTTCACCTAACAATCGGCTAGAATGACTTGATCTATGCTTTGAACACCTGTGAGCAGGATAAAGCGGAACTTCCCCAAAGCTCAAACTGTTGTGATGTTTCTTATAGATGTAAATATTGCTGCCTGTCGACCTAGTTCGAAAATGTATTCTTCGAAGCAAAACAACTTATTCAATTCGAAGACTGTATTCCCAAGGGCGAATAAAACCAGAAGAGAAAATTGAGCCGCGTCTCCGTTATTAATAGATTCTGAAATAATTAAAGTTACGGAGACAGCAACATTATGACTACAGAAATATGATTGTTGTCTTGCCAACAGTACCGCGTGGTACGACGTAATTAGCTACTGTATTTGAATGCGAGAAACGTGTGCATTTTGATTCGCAAACAGTGCAGGCCCAGATCAGATGGCCTCTGATCAGGGTCTGCTGCATTGTTTGTCATTCAAAATCCTGTAGCAAATTTACCTTTTCCTACTTTATGGACTTAACCCTTTCCTCCATAATTACGCCTTTCTATGACTGTAAAAGCCACTTGTTGAAACCATTGTGATAAATATCACAATGGTTTAAAACTACAAAATTCAAAATTTTTCCTTTTCTCTAGTTTATGCTCCTTTTCGGTAGATTTATTCAAAGAGGTTGGATCTAAAAATAGCCTATGAGGGAATGGGTTAACCAATTAACAATGATGGACCATTCCACCCTGAAAATTTCAGCGCTGAAAGGGTTAATTTGGCAATCCCTTATATAAACATTTCCTTCATATAAACGCATTTTTCACACCTGTTGCAAACAGAGTAGACCCAGATCAGTCGGCTCCTGTAGGAGCCGTCTGATCAGGGTCTGCTCTGTTTTCATATTGAATTTTATAAATCTGATTTTATTAACTTTCCACTATGGATGAAATCAAATCCATCTTCCATGCTTCTTTGTATTGATTTTGTTCATGAAAACCAACGAGGAGGTGATGGAATCTTGAACACAGGGAAAGGGTTAGGGAACACGTATGTAACACTCATACAGCAGAACCTCTCTATAACGACCACTGGAAACTAATTATAGACTCTTCAGGCAGGTGACAGCTTAACGCAGAGGGCTTTCTGCGTTACTTTCTTTCTGCACACAGCAGCCACCAGCTTCTACAGACACCTATATTTACATTGTACCTGATGGATATTCATGAAAGGTACAAAAACTGTGTGAATATAATTACAGTGAAACCCCTCTAATGCGACCACTTTATGAATTAACATAGATATCGTTAAACGCAGGCGGTGCTTAATGCAGGACGAAAGTTATGCAGAAAGCTCCTGCAGGAGCTTTCTGCATAACTTTCGTACTGAATTAAGCTACCGTCTGCCTTTATAATCCAGAAATATACCTCTTTTTTATGGTCGCATTAGAGAGGTTTTACTAAATATTGTCTTATTTGATAATATGGCATTATCTACCGTGGACCTTTTACTATGTCAGAACAGACACTGTAGAATCACCAGATATATATTTATTCCATAAGCATAAAGCAGACCCTGATTAGACAGCTCATGCAGAAACTGTCGGTTCTGGGTCTACTATGCTTAGAAATGCGTAAATGGGTTAGTTTATGAACCAATGGCCGGATAGAAACGTCTTCTGACGACGACTTTGCAAACAGAGAAGACCCAGATACGACAGTCACTGTAGGAACCGCCTGATCAGGTTCTGCTCTGTGAATCATACAGATCTGATGCTTAAATTTCTACATGACCAAATTATTCCCATTTTCATATGCCAGTTATTAATATACATAAACAATCATTTCACATGAATATTTATTAGGGAAATGGCCCAGTGGTCGCTTTAGACAGGTTCTGCCGTACTTCACTCTCGGCTAAGGGTGTGGTTCTCGCTAAACAAGTAGCATGAGTAGCGCATAACCATGTGCAGTAAAGCCCCACTAAACCGGAATCTTAATAAAGAAGGATTTAGGTCATTTATACAGGTGGCTGCTTAATGCAGGATAAAATCATGCAGAAAGCCCCTTTGGGAGCATTCTGCATGCCTTTCAGCCTGCATTAAGTTGACAGCTGTCTTAATCACCAGCGTTGACGTGTTTAGAGGGCGTTTACTGTATATATGAAACCTATTTCTCGTTATGGATCGAGTGTCAAGCAGTTTGGATTCTGATTAGATGTCGAGTTATTCAGAATCTGCATCCAAGCTATTTTCAAAAGAGAGTTACGTCGTGATTAGCTGGTTACAATTAAACAATTACCTAATAAGCTATTTTTAGATCCAACCTCTTTGACTGAATCTACCGAAAAGGAGCATTAACTAGAGAAAAGGATTTTTTTAAAGAAATTTGTAGTTTGAAACCATTGTGATAAATAGAGCATTTGCTCCTATAGGAGCAAATGCTCTATTTATCACAATGGTTTCAACAGGTGACTTTTGCAGAGGCGAATGAGTTAAACTAATAACTACTTTCCCTAACAATAAGGTATAGGCAAACAGTGTAGACACAAATCAAGGGTCCTGAATGATACCCCTGATCTGGAACTCAACTGTTTACGCCACAAAGCTCAAATAAGCAAAGAAATTATGGGCGAAACATCGCCATTAATGACTATTAGATTAATTGAAAACTACACCTGATGACACATGCACTTAGAGACTGAAGTTTAAACAGGTTATCGTCCTGAGTTTTATAACGGTATATACATATACATATACATATACAAGTACACAGCACGTTTTGGTATTAGCAAAAACTGTAGAAACACAACTGTCACTTCATATCTAAACAGAGTAGACCCTGATCTGGGTCTACTCTTTTTTTTGCAAAAGCGTGAAAAGCGTTCATTAAGAGGAAAGCGTTACCCTTTCATCATGGTCAGTACAATATCACTAGAACACATAAAAACCTCTCTATAACGGCCACTAAATTGTGTTAATTAATTGGTATATTAGGATAGGTGGTTACTTAAAGCAAGGTGAAAGTAAAACAGAACGCTCCTACAGGAGCGTTCTGTTTTACTTTCACCTTGCTTTAATTAAACAACCCGCCTTTAACATGAAATATTTGATGTAATTTTGTGGCCGTTATAGACAGGTTTCACTAGTATTGACAAATAACTTAGATCCAGACTGGACGCCGAGTAGCCCGGATCAAATATCTCGGACCCTGATTGGACGCCGAGTTACCCGGCGTCCCATCAGAATACGAGCTCTTTGGCAATTCTCAAAATTTGCAACAGATCGCAATTCGATAGGCCATATTTTTTATCAGCATGGCAAGAGTTAAAGAAAAATAATTGACATTCTGTTACGATCTCAAGCCTGCAGTTATGGTTTCCGAGAACATTCTGATAATAAGACATAGTTATTTTATCTCTATGAATCCACTGTTATTGACATCGAACTTGCCTCGGGCGTGACAGCTAAAAGCTCCATTAAAGCTTGTTTTGTAAATTAGTTTACAGTACTACCAATTAACCTAATACATACATGTACGTACTCTATCGCCTTTTCAAGCAGATCAGAGAGAGAGAGAGAGAGAGAGAGAGAGAGAGAGAGAGAGAGAGAGAGGGAGAGAGGGGGGAGAGGGGTGGAGAGCCCATAAGAAAGTAACTGCTGAGCTTTGAATTAGACATTTAACCGTTTTCCTGTTTAATATTTAATCCAAATTTCCTTACCTACTGAATATCCATGGACAAAATAGTTATAATATAATATAATATGAAAGGTGGAATATTGTAGCCAATTTAGAAACAGATATATCAAATTTCATTAGCAAACAGATCAGACGGCTCCTCCAAAAGCCGTCCGACCCGGGTCTTCTCTGTTTGCAAATGCATGAAAATGCGTTTATATGAAGGATAGGGTTAAACAATTGAACTATAGTCAGAATTAATTCAGATTTATTAATTCAGATGTACGAGGATTCAGATTTACGGGGATCATGAAATAATCAGAAAAAATAGTACTAGAACTGTCATGCCAATTTCGTCTCAACCCACATAGAAATATTCAAAGGTCATTGAACGAATATATAAGTGTGACTTACTACAGACAACCTGTGCAGTTAAGTCCCGCTCAATGTGACCACATAATTTATTAGCATAGGAGTTTATAAAAAATCAGCTGGTTACTTAATGCAGGGCAAAAGTTATACGGAAAGCTCAAAGGACTATGGGGCGGATTTCTGCATAACTTGTGTTCTGCATTATGCTACCACCTGTTTTATTTTAAACTCATTCCATGGCTATTTTTAGATCCAATCTCTTTAAATGAATATACCGAAAATGAGGATTTACTAGAGAAAAGGAAAATGTTTAGAATTGTGTAGTTCTGAAACCATTGTGATAAATAGAGCATTTGCTCCTATGGAGCAAATGCTCTATTTATCACAATGGTTTCAAAACATGACTTTAACAGAGACGTTAAAATGCGTCAGTAGGAGGGTGTGCGTTAACACACGGTGTTAGACATCTTGTGAGTGTTCGTATTAGTGAGACTTTACTGTATAAAAACAGAAAAGCAAGAAAACAAAACAAAATTAAAACATAAATTTACTTAAGGAAAACTGTTGAGTAAAGTGACAGAAGCGCCATTTGAAGCTTTTGCAAATAGGGTAGACCAAGATCAGATGGCTCCCCAGTCTGCTGTGTTTATTTATAGAATTATATACATGCATGATCTTTGATTCCACAGTCTCTGTCATGAACAAACTAACCTATATTCGTATATCATTATTAAGGGTCAGCAAATCAATATTCATGATATCATTAATCCCTACATGACTATTCATCAGATAAAGGGTTTAATGCTGTGAGGGAACTATGACGTCATTTGTTGTTGAATTAGAAGAATTCTCGCGTGCATTTCACCTTTCAAATGTATATGCTAATGAGACTCGTGACATGATGTCAGTGGCATTTTGGGAACTGCAGCCAAAAAAACACCATCCACGCGTTTTAACCCTTTCGGCACCAAATTTCTAATTGTCGTCTGCAATCCAAGTTTGTTAAATCATTCAGTAAAATAAGGAAATGAGATAAATAAATGCAAATTTCAAAGGAATAAAGCACATAAATAGAAATAGAGATTGAGACAAATAGTGGAGTCCCTGATCAGACGCCGCCTTTTCAAGGCGGCGTCTGATCTGGGACTGCACTATTTGTCGTGGTGCATTTATGCGACTGCGGCAGTGAAGGATTAACCTTTTTGCATATGGGAAACGAGTGTACGTACTGGCATTCGCAAACAGTGTAGATTCAGATCAGAGGGTACATAGAGAAGACCTCTGAGCAGGGTCTGTTTTGTTTGCCATGCAAAATTATGTAGCATATTTAAACACTTCATATTGAAATGTGAGTGGACAGCATACTGTTGTTTCGGATAGGTGATAAACAGTGTTGAAGCAGATCAGAACAAGACGTATGTTCGAGCAATTGGTCTGGCTGTCATTAAACACTGATCTGTCGTCTTTTCACAAGTACAGTAAACCTCCTCTAAACCGGAATTAGAACTAGTAGAGAAGAAATTAGATACTTTAAGGCAAGTGGCTGCTCAACGCTATTTTTAGACCCAACCTCTTTGAATAAATCTACCGAAAAGGAGTATTAACTAGAGAAAGGGAAAATTTTAGAATTGTGTTGTTTGATACCATTGTGATAAATAGAGCATTTGCTCCTATAGGAGCAAATGCTCTATTTATCACAATGATTTCACTAAGTGACTTTTACAGAATCGTCAACAGTCGTCAATATGAGGGAATGGGTTAATGCAGGATGAAATTCATGCAGAAAGCTCATTGACTTTCTACGACTTTCACCCTGCATTAAGCTACCATCTGTCTCCAAGACCAATATTTATACTAAACTTAACGACCGGTTTAGAGAGGTTTTACTGTACCAGTTTCAAATTCAGCCTCAAATGGTAAGTGGATCAGTTATCAGGAATTATTTATTCCGATATTTTAACACGAATATTAAGCACCAGCTGTTTATTTGTTCGAATTGTAGAAATCAATTTGCATCTGTTTAGTAATCCAAATAGATATTAAATGAAAACACGCCACTTCACACGTTCAGTAAAGAAGAACTGAGATCGTTTTATGCTTAGTGCACCCTGAACATCGTGCAGCAAACCCCCAAAGGAGCTTTCTGTATGACTTTCGTCCTGTATTAAGCTGCCACCTGTCTTACACATCATCATTGATACAGTAAAACATCTCTATAATGGCCACTAAATTACATCAAGTATTTTGTGTTAAAGGCAGGTGACTGCTTAAAGCAAGATAAAGGTAAAACAGAACGCTCCTATAGGAGCGTTCTGTTTTACTTTCACCTTGCTTTAAGCAGCCATCTGCCCTATAAATACCAACTATTTAACAAAAATTAGTGGCCGTTATAGAGGTGTTTTACTGTACCATTTTAGTGGTCGCTTAAGTGCGGATTTTACTGAGTTAAACGCTTTCCCTACTCAATATTCAAGTAGGAAATAATAGCATTATGAGTATTTTTCGGCTGAATTCTTATAATGTAAACTTTTCAAGGAATGTTTTTGCTTTTTCACAAACATTAGAATTAGATCTATATATTGTCAAAAACAAACAGAGCAGACCCTGATCAGAGGGATCCTACAGGAGCCGTTTGATCTGGGTCTACTCTGTTTGCAAATGCGTGAAAATGTGTTTATTTGAAGGAAATGGTTAACTCTTATATTGTCAATATCGTATATGTGATTACTTACAAAAACAGTTTAGATCCAGATGAGACACCGAGTAACTCAGCTTTTCGTCAGGATCCTAACCGTTTGTTACTTTGATAATGCTTTTGAAAGAAAAAGGAGGAACACTAAACAAATGAAAATTGCAGCAGACGACACAGTTTGCAGACAACAATATTTCGAAGCTTAACCCTTTCGCTGCCAAACTCTGTCGTCTGCTAACTTTGTCGTCTGCTACAAATTTTCATTTTTTTGATTTTCTTCATTTTTGTTTCAAAAACATAGTAACCGTAACAAACCGTTTACTCGGCGTCTCATCTGGATCCAAACTGTTTGTATAGGTAATCACAGATCCGGCATTGGCAGCGAAAGGGTTAAGAGCTAAAGAGCAAGCATTGTAGTTAGTTGCATCACTAAAGAACAATTAGCCCTGGTTTACCTGTTCTCTGTTTCTAAATTTCACCTAAACGTTTATTTATGAACAATTTTAGCCAATTATTCCCATTTTAATGTTTCTCTTCTGTCGACAATTAGATTATGTTGATTATAACTCTTTCACATTGTACTGCATTCGAATTTCCTATTCCATGCTTGGTCTTGCATCAATATTTTTCAAAACAGTCAGCGGGAGCCATTTGCGTACCATATGTATAGCCAATATGTGTTAACCCTTTACCCAATAGCCTGTTTCTAGTTTTCAAGACATATGACCACTTAAAGCAGGTTGAAAGTAAAGCAGAATGCGCCTTAAGGCGCATTCTGCTTTACTTGCAGCCTGCTTTAAGCTACCACCTACTAGGATATAGAAAATATTTATTATGCAATATGTTCATGACTGTATGAATTTGAACTATTTTCTTCAGCGGAGGAATAATTCAAACACGCTAAAAGCCGCTTCTATCAGGTAAAGGGTTAAATTAACTATATCCTTCATAAAACGTGTGTTGACGCATTTGCAAACAGACCCTATGGGAGCCGTCTGATCAGGGCCTGCTCTGTTTGCTAATAGAATTTGATAGATCTGTTTCTCTACTTTCTAAAATCGCTACAATATTCATCTTTCCATATTGCATTTTAACTATTTTGTCTATGAATATTCAGTAGGTATTTAAATTTGGAATAAACAAAGAACAGGGAGATGGTTATCTCTTTCACCGCTAAAGTCACATGATAGCGACTCGTGTGACATGTTGAACGCGCGAATCAGTGATTACCTGTTCAAACAGTTTGGATCCAGATGAGATTCCGGGTAACTCGACGTCTGACCAGGATCCTAAACTGTTTGACACATCAATTACGTTTTAAAGAAACAACTGAAGGGGAAAAAATCCTCTGTGAAGCTTGAAGCAGACGACATTGTATACAGATGAAAGTCATTAGGCGCCAAATGAGTTTAAGTCGTCCCAGAGCATATTCAAAAGACATTGTACTGAGTTGATAACGAGACAAGGACGCCGACATTACGCGGCACATAGTAGCCTTGCCGTGTGTTTATAACTTCTATTCCATTAGAGGACGGATCATAAATGGTCCAATATTAGCCACAATTCCGTTAACCGCGACATCGCTTGCTTTTGCCAACAACTTGGATCCAGATGAGACGCCGAGTAACTCGGCGTCTCATCAGGATCCAAGCTGTTTGACACTCGGTCAACAGTTTCTCAAACGCTAGTACGAATCAGAAGTAAGTTAAAACTGCCACAGATCAGAATTCTGGCAGACACAATTTTTTTCGGCACGATGAGGGTCCATGTGATATCTGTTACTAAAGCGCCCCCTGTAAACCTTTAGCCTGTGAAAAAAATAATGTCTGCTTAACCCTTTCGGTGCCAGCATTGTCGTCTGTTGGGCATAGTTTCCGTTATTTTTAGTGTAAGTGTGTGCACTTCTTCCATTTTCTTTATAAAACAATAAACAGAGTGTCAAACAGTTTGGATCCTGATGAGACGCCGAGTTACTCGGCGTCTCATCTGAATCGAAACTGTTTGCATGTGATATCATAAACCCGTCATTGTGGCACGGAAGGGGTTAATTTTGTCTACTTCCGATCCGATCAAGGTATTACGACACTATTTACCAGGTGTCAAACAGCTTGCATCCTGATGAGACGATAAATTACCCAGTATCTGATCTTGATCTAGACTGTTTGCAAAGGGGCGTCATGTAGCGAATAGCGGAATAGGTGTTAACCCTTCGCTTGCTATTCACGTCAATATACCTACCTGTAAATAGTGAAGACCCAGATGAGACAGCTCCTGCAGGATCTGTCTCATCAGGGTCTTTACTATTTACAGGTTGATTGTGCAACCAGTGCACACCACAGCAGTGATTGCACAGCGAAATACTTGTACACAGTGAAGATATATGTAAATATACAACAGGGCATTGGTAAAGAAGGAGAAATGTATTTTAAATTCAGCAAGAGGAGGGTTAAAACATTGATGTAACAAAATAAAACAAGCCAAGAATCCTCGGTTCAAATAAACCGACTACAGGAGCCGCCTGATATTGGTCTGCTTGCAAATTTATATCATGAAAATGATTCGAACAGCAGAACCTGTCTTAATCGCGCTTAAGATGTCTAAGTATGGTTCTGTAATGCAGATGGTAACTTAATGCGGGTCAAAAGTAATGCAGAAAGCAACCATCTGCTTTTTTTTAATACTGCAATGTTTCATAAATGAATGACCACTTAGGACAGTTTATACTGTATAGGAATTACAAGTGTGTACTCGCCAAATATAATTCAGTATTGTGCCCAGCAATGTACATGTACAATAGCGCATTATTGTGAATTGTTCAGTTCAGAAAAGTATGGCGAGGAGACAATAAACAGAAATCATCGTCTGATTCTGACAAGCCGATTATACTTCGGGTGCATCTGGTGGCAGAATATGTAGAAAGTTTCAAAATATATCGTTGGCTGGAACAAATAAACTCCGTAGAAAATAACTATTCTATTAACCCTTTCCTTCATACCAACGCTTTTTTTCACGCCTTTGCAAACAGCGCAGACCCATGATCCTCCTGTTGAAGCCGTCTGATCAGAGTCTTCTGCTCTGTTAACCCATTCGCCCATAGGCTATTTTAGATACAACCTCTTTGAATAAATCTACCGAAAAGGAGCATTAACAAGAGAAAGGGGAACCTTTAGAAGTTTATAGTTTGAAACCATTGTGATAAATAGAGCATTTGCTCCTATAGGAGCAAATGCTCTATCTATCACACTGCTTTCACAAAGTGACTTTTACAGAGTCGTCAAAAGTCGTCAATATGAGGGAATGGGTCAAAAGTCGTCAATATGAGGGAATGTGTTATTTACATAGATTATATAGATATGATTCTTCAGTTTTTAGCAATACCAATAACCTATGTGCTGTAGAACCCCTCTCAGCCGGAATTATAGTAGGGAATTTTTCAGAAATTCGGGTGGCTGCATAATGCAGGGTCAAAGCTATGCAGAAACTCCTAGAGAAGCATGACTTTCACCCTGCATTAAGCTGCCACCTGTCTGCAAGACCGATATTCACGCTTAATTGAATACCCGCTTAAGAAGATGTTTACTGTACATATGTCATACATGTAACAAATGCTCATTTAGTAAAAGAAAAGAAAAGAAGCATTGTCTAAATGTGTCAGCGTGCAACAGGTGGGTCAGTTGCAGTGGAAACAACAGCTAAGGAAGCTCTCAAATTGGTGACATAAGTCATCGAGTGCCCCGTCATATCTTTAACCTTCCCTCCTGAATATTTATGTAACGATGTATCACGTCATAAATATTGTACTATCACATTAACCCTTTCACCGCCAATGTCGCAAAAATGCAACACGACAAATAGTGCAGCCCCAGATCAGACGCCGCCTTTTCTTTGCGGCGTCTGATCAGGTACTTCACTTTTTGTCTTTGTTCTTTATTCCTTTGAAATTTGCATTTATTTATCTTATTTCCTTATTTAACCATATGATTTAACAAATTTAGGTTGCAGACGACAATTAGAAAGTTGGCACCGAAAGAGTTACATGTTACAAGGGACATTTGGGCAATGAAAGAACCGTAAAATTATTTCTATAAAACTCCATAGGCAAAAAGAGCAGACCTTGGATCAGGTGGCTCCTACAGAATCTGGGTCTACTCTGTTTGCAACGGCGTAACAATATTCGTATGAGGAAGGTTGTGGGCTTTAGCCGTTATTGCCATGAAGTTCCGATTGAACACATAAACGATACTGACAGACAATTGTTTCATTTCATAAGTAGGATTCAATAAGTGTCTGAAATGGAAGGTAAATGTGCAAGTCAGTCAGAAATCCCCTTCTAAACCCGTCACCAATAAATATAAACACAATAGAACCTTTCTAAACCAGTATTCTAGTAGAGAAGAATTTTGATACTTATATGCAGGTGGCTGCTTAATGCAGGGTGAAAGTCATGCAGAAAGCTCCTCTGGGAGCTTTCTGCATGACTTTCACTCTGCATTTAGCTGCCACCTGTCTCCATGACATTTGTACTAAATTTAACGTCCAGTTTAGAGGGGTTTTGCTGTAAATGGATCCAACTAAAACATCTGCATGGCGGCCTCTATGGAAGAGGCGCGCTATTTTTTAATGGAGGAAGCTCAAATACGACCGAACAGCCACACGTTCAGTAAGGACATACTTATTCAACGTGTTTGTAGGCTAACAATCATCGTCTCACAGAGAACTTGTTTCCCTTTGTGTTTGGGAATGGGAAGAATTGTAGTGAAATGTATACAGACGTGCTCCGTTTCACATGTCATCTGGCTGTTGTGTGTTGATTACAGATAAAGCATGAAATGCACTTAGCAGGTTTTTGAAAGAAGTCACCGATGTGACAAACGCCTTAATGCAGGTGTTAAACTTGGGTTAAACTTTGAGTGTCTATCTCATAGCTGGCTCGGCATTCGCACCAGCTCGATATCCGCTGTTCATGTTTGAATGTCGATCTCAGAGCTCGTTCAACATTTGCACCAGCTCGATATCCGCTGTTCATTTTTCAATTTCGATCTTCAATGTCTGTGCCAACTTCACACACCTCCTTAATGCCACAACAATGACAGAGAAGATATTCCGTATGAATCCGTACTGGACATCACAATATCTCGTATATAGACCTGGTGAATGTGTTCGGGGTTACATTGACAACGATGCCAGATTTATTTCGCAGAGTCCATTGGTAGCCTTTTGAGCTCACCACGTGGTTTGAATGCTCAAGGGCTACTGTCTCCAACGTTTGAAAAGTAAAAATAGTTACTGTTTGGAAAACAAAAAATCGCATGAGTGACCTTTTTCCCAGGGAAATGAATAAGATACGCAAAAAGTATATTTGCTTTTTTTTTATTCTTTATATTTCCATCAAACCCTATGCTGTGACCATTCTTTAGAATCGTCTAGAAGAGATGAATCTAAAGAATGGTCACATCAAAGGGTGTCGTGGAGAAATGACATATTTAGTATTTGACATACGTATTTTATACAGCAAAACCCTTTAAACCAGAATTCTAGAAGAGAAGAATTCAGATACTTTGAGGCAGGTTACTGCTTAATGCATGGTGACAGTCATGCAGAAAGCTCCTCTTGGAGCTTTCTGCATGACTTTCACCCTGCATTAAGCAGCCACCTTTCTCCGATACCGATATTTATACTAAATTTGACGTCCGGTTTAGAGAGGTTTCACTGTATATATATCTATGTCCTATACCCCAAGCAGTAATGCCATACGCATTCATACATGTATGCAGTATGTTTGGCATGTTTCGTCCATAGTAAGCGTCTTCTAATTCAGAATTTGAAGCTTAAGTTCTTCCATATCTTTTCAAAGATAAAATAAGAGCGCCAAACATTTGAGTTTTTGATTTTCCGTCGACCTATGTCACATCTAGAGTCAAACTGTTTGTAAAGACGAATTATTGCACTCCTCAGTGGTACGCTAAAGGTAAAAAAAAAAGCTCCTTTCGGGGGAAAAGCACTTTGTAGCCAGACACTAGTGATGATATCGTCTGGAAAGTAATTAACAAAAAAAATGAAAACCGAGTTTACTACAGATGTTTGTGGTGCTTTTTCCTAATTAATAGCAAGTTTAAGTATTTCGTTCGAGGTCTCAGACGGTATAATTACGTTTATGTTGTGAACAAAGAGTTGATAATTGCATTTTGTCTTGTGGCCGAAATTACAATGTGACTTACACGGACATTGATGTGATGCAACTGTGGCTGGATTGAGAAGATTTGTTTCGATGTAATACGGCTGAACGTCAGGATACAATCTTGTTGTGTTTTGACTTTGGACAGAAACCGAGAAAAATCAAAAATGAAAACTGAATATGATGACATATTCTACCGATGAAATATGGACTAGCAGGGTATATGTTATTGTGTAGCCAAGGTCTTCATAATAACACAATCTGTGGCGCGAGAGTGTTGTGATATAACCTGAAATGGCACTAATCGTGAGTAGAAACCCAACAGTGTAGCAGTGCAGAGACGTCATTCCAACACGACTCCTCAAAATAGGTCTAAGTGTGGATTGCTATAGGAACTTTTTGCGTTGCCTTTGACACGAAATAAGCAATCACCTTAAATTCGGGTGGCTGCCTAATGCAGGGTCAAAACTATGCAGAAACTCCTAGAGAAGCATGACTTTCACCGTGCATTAAGCTGCCACCTGTCTGCAAGACCGATATTCACGCTTAATTGAACACCCGCTTAAGAAGATGTTTACTGTACATATGTCATTATAAATGCTCATTTAGTAAATATACCTGATGTTTTGCATGACTATTCAACAGGGAGGGTCAAAAGAAGCATTGTCTAAATGTGTCAACGTGTAACAGGTGGGTCAGTTGCAGTGGAAACAACAGCTAAGGAAGCTCTCAAATTGGTGACATAAGCCATCGAGTGCCCCGTCATATCTTTAACATTCCCTCCTGAATATTTATGTAACGATGTATCACGTCATAAATATTCATTAAGTGATAGTTTGAACTATCACATTAACCCTTTCACCGCCAATGTCGCAAAAATGCACCACGACAAATAGTGCAGCCCCAGATAAAATTCCATAGACAAAAAGAGCACACCTTGGATCAGGTGGCTCCTACAGAATCTGGGCCTACTCTGTTTGCAACGGCGTAAACAATATTTGTATGAGGAAGGTTGTGTCATGGGCTTTAGCCGTTATCGCCGAGAAGTTCCGATTGAACACATAAACGGTACTGACAGACATTTGTTTCATTTCATAAGTAGGATTCAATAAGTGTCTGAAATGAAAGGTAAATGTGCAAGTCAGTCAGAAATCTCCTTCTAAATCCCGTCACCAATAAATATAAATAAATGGATCCAACAAAAACATCTGCATGGCGGCCTCTATGGAAGAGGCGCGCTATTTTTTAATGGAGGAAGCTCAAATACGACCAAACAGCCACACGTTCAGTAAGGACATACTTATTCAACGTGTTTGTAGGCTAACAATCATCGTCTCACAGAGAAATTGTTTCCCTCTGTGTTTGGGAAGAATTGTAGTGAAATGTAGACGTGCTGCGTTTTACATGTCATCTGGCTGTTGTGTGTTGATTGGAGATAAAGCATGAAATGCACTTAGCAGGCACCGACGTGACAAACGCCTTAATGCCACAACAATGACAGAGAAGCTATTCCGTATGAATCCGTACTGGACATCACAATATCTCGTATATAGAGCTGGTGAATGTTTTCGGGGTTAACTTGACAGCGATGCCAGATTTAGTTCGCAGAGTCCATTGGTAGCTTTTATGAGACCACCACGTAGTGTAAATACTCGAAAGTCACTGTTTCCAATGTGTAAAATTAAATCAGTTACTGTTTGGAAAACTAAAATTCGCACGAATGAGCCCTTTCTAGAGGAATGAATAAGATGCGCAAAAAGTATATTTGTTTCAAGAATATATTTTTATATTTCCATCAAACCCTATGCTGTGACCATTCTTTAGAATCGTCTAGAAGAGATGAATCTAAAGAATGGTCACATCAAAGGGTGTCGTGGAGAAATGACATATTCAGTATTTGACATACGTATTTTATACAGCAAAACCCTTTAAACCAGAATTCTAGAAGAGAAGAATTCAGATACTTTTAGGCAGGTTACTGCTTAATGCAGGGTGAAAGTCATGCAGAAAGCTCCTCTAGGAGCTTTCAGCATGACTTTCACCCTGCATTAAGCAGCCACCTTTCTTCGATACCGATATCTATACTAAATTTGATGTCCGGTTTAGAGAGGTTTCACTGTATATATCTATGTCCTATACCCCAAGCAGTAATGTCATACGCATTCATACATGTATGTAGTATGTTAGGCATGTTTCGTCCATAGTAAGTGTCTTCTAATTCAGAATTTGAAGCTTAAGTTCTTCCATATCTTTTCAAAGATAAAATAAGAGCGCCAAACATTTGAGTTTTGATTTTCCGTCACCCTATGTCACATCTAGAGTCAAACTGTTTGTAAAGACGAATTATTGCATTCCTCAGTGGTACGCTAAAGGTAAAAAAAAGCTCCTTTCGGGGGGAAAGCACTTTGTAGCCAGACACTAGTGATGATATCGTCTGGAAAGTAATTAACAAAAAAAATGAAAACCGAGTTTACTACAGATGTTTGTGGTGCTTTTTCCTAATTAATAGCAAGTTTAAGTATTTCGTTCGAGGTCTCAGACGGATAATTACGTTTATGTTGTGAACAAAGAGTTGATAATTGCATTTTGTCTTTTGGCCGAAATTAACCCTTCGCTTGCTATTCGCGTCAATATACCTACCTGTAAATAGTGAAGACCCTGCAGGAGCTGTCTCATCTGGGTCTGCACTATTTACAAGTTGATTGTGCAACCAGTGCACTCCACAGCAGTAATTGCACAGCGAAATACTTGTACACAGTGAAGGATATATGTAATTATACAACAGGGCATGGATAAAGAAGGAGAAATGTATTTTAAAATTCAGCAAGAGAAGGGTTACAATGTGACTTGCACGGACATTACAATGTGACTTGCACGGACATTACAATGTGACTTGCACGGACATTACAATGTGACTTGCACGGACATTACAATGTGACTTGCACGGACATTGATGTGATGCAACTGTGGCTGGACTGAGATGATTTGATTCGATGTAATACAGTTGAACATCGATATCTCGAACTCGGATAACTCGAAATTCGGGATGACTCGGAGTAAAAGTTAGGTCCTTTCAAAATTTACAATACAGAATTGTTCGAAATCGCTTCACTATGCAGATTTAGAAACACACGTGACAGCTAAATGCAGCTAAAGTAATGCTGAAAGCTCCTATAAGAGCTTTCAGCATTACTTTAGACCTGCACTAAGCTGTGAATTTGAGAACTATTGTTCAGATAAGAAATCGGATGACTCGAACCTCTGCTATCTCGAGTAATTTGTATATGGTCACTTGAAGTTCGAAATTTTGAAGTTCAAATGTAGTTATAGGTTGCATTTTATTTTGTTCTCTAGTGCATGTTGAATCTTTAGTCCTCAATGATCACATTTGTACACGGTTTGGAACAAAATAGAACATAACAGAACAGGGGGATACGGGTAGATACGGATGAGATACCGAGTAACCGAGTAAGTCGGGGTTTCATCAGGATCTACGTGTTCTGACTTTGGACAGAAACCGAGAAAAATAAAAAATGAAAACTTAATATGATGACTTTTTCTACCGATGAAATATGGACTAGCAGGGTAAATGTTATTGTGTAGCTAAGGTCTTCATAATAACACAATCTGTGGCGCGAGCGCGTTGTGATATAATCTGAAATGGCACTAATCGTGAGTAGAAACCCAACAGTGTAGCAGTGCAGAGACGTCATCCCAACACGACACCTCAAAATAGGTCTAAGTGTGGATTGCTATAGGAACTTTTTGCGTTGCCTTTGACACGAAGTAAGCAATTACCCGTTTATAAAGACTGCTTTGTAAATAAATGATGTGGTCAATTTAGCGAGATTCAATTACCCTTTACTCTAAGCTCATTAACCATTAATTTCGGGAAATAAATGTACTGGCATGAGAATGTATGAATATTATATAATGAAATGAAACTATAGAATCAGATCAACCGTATATCATTCCATAAGCAGCAGATAGAGTAGACCCTGAGCAAACGGTTGACGCCCTGTTTGCCAAGCTGCCAAATGTCGGCTGTATGAGGGAAAGGATTAATTTTTTTGGCACCAAATTTAAAAGTGTCGTCTGCAATAATAATTTCATATTAAACATAATTCTAAACTAAATAATAAAGGTATACCAGTAAAACATTTGTTTTTAAAAAACATGTATGCTTGGGCTAAAATAAAACAGAAAACAGTGTAGTCCCAGGTCAGATGCCGCCTTGAAAAGGCGGCATCTGTCCTGGGACTGCACTGTTTTCAATGGTGCCCACATGCGACATTGGCGCCGAAAGAGTTAAGGCTTACAGTCAACAAGCAAACAAATGTTTTTGATTTATACACACTGCCGGTGACAGACCTTGTGCTATATAACCATACAATACTTTACTGGAAGATATTTTCGACTATTTTAGTGTAGTATCCTGAGAATGACAGGAGCGTTAGGTGAAGTTAATAAATATAAGAGTGTAGCTGCTATGTCAGATTGTAGCTATTATATCAGATTGTAGATGCTACTTTCCATCATAACAGGGCTTTGACAGCAGTGCAGTCCCAGATCAGGCTTATGTGATACCTTGTTAGGTCATCTTGTACTTACACTACCTAGATTCTATTTGGTAGCAAGGTCATTAGACTTTATTCTGCTTAGCGTGACCTGGATCCATGCTTATAAAGCTTTTTAGTTGAGTCAGAATTCGTTCTCAAGCTTTTGATTGGTCAAAGGCTCAAATCTGGCCAATCAAAACCTTGAGAACAAACTCAGACTCAACTAAAAAGCTTCATAAGCATCGATACTGACTCGCATTCGCAAACAGTTTGGATCCAGATGAGTCAGTCGATGTCTCGCCATGACACTCGCTCAATAGTTTCTCAAAAGCTTAAACGATCGAAAGTAAGAAAAAACACTTTACATCAGGATAAGGATTACTATATTTCTGACGCAATGACATGTTGTGGAATGATCCCTCAGTATTTAGGTGTAGAGTCCATTCAGCATGCAAGGTTTCTCTTTACTAGAGGTTTTCGAAAATATAAAAAAAACAGTATAACCTCTGATCGGATGACTCCTCTAGGAGTCATTTGACCTGAGTCTACAATGTTTGCAGTACAATTCGTATTCCGCATGCAAATGGTTTATATTTTACTAAATATGAACGCCCCTTAACGCCTTTACAGCTAAATCCAAACTCTGAAATAATATAGATACATTGTATGATTCTACAGTTTCTGCTATTATAAAAAAAATAATCTCACTTATTAGCACGATGTCACTATTTCTTACATGAATATTTATGGAGTAAAAGGTTAAAAGACCGTTATGGGTATTTATTAAATGGTGGCTACAAACAGGCTCTACTGGAAATGTTGTTGACCGTCATTGGTGTAAAGATTGTTAGTCTTGCAATCTCTCTCACCGATCACAGCTATCATGTTAAGTGCGAGGTGACTGTCCTGATCGACAGGACAATGTGAACGGGTGGTGATCTGCGACAATATTTTGAACGACCAAACAGTGCAGACTCTGATCATAAGCTGTTTCTATGTGCTATCTGATCTGGGTGTACACTGTTTGCAAACGAGATTACACTCGTTCACATCATTCAAATGGTTAAACTTTTACTTGATTGGGGCTTCTTTTTGTCGCCTTCACAAAGAGATCAAACCAACAACAGAGGTACCCTACATGGCAAGGGACCGTCTGTCCAGGGTCTCTCTGTTTGGTTATGAACCAATATAGATCTGTTTGTACAATATCTGCTCTGGCATTTTTTTTCCGTTTCCTGTTCAATTTTTTAAAAAAACCAACAGATTAATATCTATAATATCATTGTTTTTGTATGAACATTCATTTTTTTTTTTGAAATTGTTACCCTGTCCTTCATAAAAACGCGTTTTCACGCACATGCAAACAGGGTAAACCTAGATCAGACGGCTCCAATAGGAGCTGTCTGATCAGGATCTGCTCTGTTTGCTAATGGAATTAGAAAGATATATTTCTTTACTTTCTAAAATAGCTAAAATATTCCGCCTTCCATATTTCATTATAACTAGTTTGCCCTTTAGAATATTCAGTAGGTATTGAAATTTGGAATAAACATAGAACAGGGAAATTGTTAAATAACATTAAAATTTTGTTACACGTGTTATAGGTAAGTACATAATTATGTACTACTTGTACCAACCAACGCCAGCAGTTCCATCTGTCTTGCTTAGACGTTTTTAACTCTTTCTTTGCCAAAGTCGCAGGTAACTCATAATTATGGCGTGTTACATCAATTGGCGAATAAGTGATTAATTTTGGAAACAGTTTGGATCCAGATGAGATGCCGAGTAGTAACTCGGCGTCTTATCACACTGCAGACTGTTTGACACTGTACTTATGTTTTTAATAGAAAGTCCACTTTGAAACTTAAAGAAGACGACAGTGTTTGCAGAATTATTTGGCGTCAAAATAGTTAATTATCAGGTATATCATATTTTTGTATAGCTCAGTTTACGTCATGGGGAGACAATTGTCAGGTATATCATATTCCTGTATGAAATACAGCCTGGCGGTTTACGTCATGGTAAGTATTCTAGCAAATTAGTATTCTGTTCTACGGTAAAACTCTCAGGGATTTCTACATGATCCCCATTCTTTCATCTATAATGCCCTAGATGAATACAGTGATATATTTCTGCCCACACATCTCAGTGGTCATATGAGAACGATGACCTAACACTTGAATATAAGGAAGTATCAGGAACAGAGCCACAAATATATCAAATTACCTAATAAGGTTAGCTGGTTCTTTGGTGTCTCTAGTCATTTCCTTCTAGGGCAAACAGAGGCCCGACGGAGAGGGGTAAACTGGTGTCAATATACAGTAAAACCTCTCTTAACCGGAATTCTAGTAGAGAAGAATTTAGATATTTTAGGCAGGTGACTGCTTAATGCAGGGTGAAAGTCATGCAAAAAGCTCATCTAGGAGCTTTCTGCATGACTTCCACCCTGCATTAAGCTGTCACCTGTCTCCAAGACCGATATTTATATTAAATTTAATGTCCGGTTAAGAGAGATTTTACTGTATTCCCTTAGACTAATAGAGGTCCAAAGAGCGGGGGGCAAAGGGACATATGCATGGTGCATTCTTAGGGCCCCCTTATGCTTTGAAAGGCTCGGTGTAAAACAATGTAAGAAATCACGACTATGAGTATTAATCAGCTGGATTATATTAAAAAGACATGAACAATGGATGTTTTACCATCAATTAACTGTAGAAAAATATGGTTTATTTCATAAACAAACTGCAGAGGTGACTTGGTCAGACGGCTCCAATGTGAGCCGTCTGACCTGGGTCTATTCTGTTTGCAAAGGTGTCAAAAACGTTTCTCTATGAAGTAAACAGTTACATAACAGATACTCAAAATATCCTGATTCCAGGTCATCCACTTATAGCACAACACCCTCTCTTATATTGATCTCCAAGGAAAGGAGAGCAATTAGTACCGTTTTAAAGTATTTTAGATCACCAGACCGAGGATCGAACCCTTTACTTCCCACTCTGAAAGCGAGTACTCCGTCGACTTAAGTTACCATACAAATCTATTGCGAGTCTCTAGCATTGTATAAGCCTGTCTAATCAGCAGAAAAAGGTCACACGAACAAGCTATAAAATATTTATCTAATTTGATGTTTGACATTTGTTGCTTGATTTGTTTTGATAGGAAACAGCAATTTAGGAACAACATATTAGTATCGAGGAAGAATAATTTGCAAAACATCAATCATCATGTTGGAACTAAATTTAACCCATTCCCTCATATTGACGACTTTTGACGACTCTGTAAAAGTCATTTTGTGAAACCATTGTGATAAATAGAGCATTTGCTCTTTTAAGAGCAAATGCTCTATTTATCACAACGGTTTCAAACAACAAAATTCATTTTTTTTCCTTTTCTCCAGTTAATGCTCCTTTTCGGTACATTTGTTCAAACAGGTTGTATCTAAAAATAGACTATGAGGTAACGGGTTAACTCTCCTCTGCTACATGGCGAATGTGTGATCTTATTTACAAACAGTTTGAACCTGCACGAGACGCCGAGTAACGCAGTCTTTTATCTGTGAGACAATCACTCGGAACACCTCGGCTATTTCTATCGGCTATTTCTATATTCCGAACTCTGACGGAATACGGCGAGTAGTTACGATTGTGAGACAATCTGTTGATGCTGTAATGATATCTTTGGAAAGAAAATGGAACAAAATTAAATATAGAACATTACAGGAGACAACAATGCGCTGGCAGCAAAGTGTATGAGAGAGATGGGCACGACCTATGACCAATGGAGATGAGTCACTTTAATTTTTAACCCTATCGCTGCCAATGTCGCATCTGTAATTACCTATGCAAACAGTTTGAATCCAGATGAGACGCCGAGTAACTCGACGTCTCATCAGGATCCAAACTGTTTGTTACTATTACTATATTTTTGAAACGAAAATGAAGAAAATTTGTTGCAGACGACAAAGTGAGCAGACGACAGAGTTTGGCAGCGAAAGGGTTAACACTTTGCTCCATAGATACACCTTTTTAACGCCTCTGCAAACAGAGAAGACCAAGATCAGACGGATCTGTAGCAGCCATCTGATGATGATCTGTTGTTGCTTATTGCATAGTATAGATCTGATTATAAAATTTTGCGGCGGCCAAATAGTTCAAAGATTATAAAAATCAGCTAATTAATATTCATGATTTTATTATTGTCTACCTAAATATTTATGGAGTAAAGGGTTAATATAGGAACCGTCTGATCAGGGTCTGCTCTGTTTGCTTATGGAATAGTATAGATATGATTCTAAAGTTTCTGCCATTACCAAGAATTCCTGTACTCATGTGTCATTATAAAAAATAAACTAATTAATATTCATGACATCATTATTCATAATTACTGTATCAAACAATTTGGATCCTAACGAGTGAGACACTATTTGGTGCCTCATCTGGATCCAAACTCTTATAATAATAAGAGACAAACGTTTTGAAATACAGTAAAACCTCTCTTAACCGGCCGTTAAATTTAGTATGAATATCGGTCTTGGAAACAGGTGGCAGCTTAATGCAGGGTGAAAGTCATGCAGAAAGCTCCTCTAGGAGCTTTCTGCGTGACTTTCACTCTGCATTAAGCAGCCACCTGCCTAAAAGTATCTAAATTCTTATCTACTAGAATTCCGGTTAAGAGAGGTTATACTGTAATAAAAGTCAAAACAGTTCACTTTTGACGTATTCCATCATCTCTAGAGTAAATGGCCTGGTTTTACACTGAGTGTTCAAACTGTCATGCTTTGGTATTTGATTATGATTTAACTGTTTGGTGATTATATTAATAGGTCTCCCATTGCTAAGACAAAATTAATTATATCCTAGAATTGCAGACGACAGTTATAAAGTAGGCGATATTGAGTCTCCGTGTGGATTTATATACAGTAAAACCCATCTGAAGTAACTCCTTTTTTAATAAACATATACGTCTTACCAGCAGATGGTTATTTACTGACGGTCGAAAGTAATGAAAACAGCTCTTGTAGGAGCTTTCGGTATTACTTTCGTCCTGCATTAAGCTACCGACTTTCGTTGGTCGCTTTATACGGGTTTTGCTGTTTATGCATTGAACTTGTTTCTCACAGACGAATCTGTGGCCAACGTTGCAAAACATTTAGATCCAGATGAAAGGCTGAGTTAACTATTCGCTTGCTATTCACGTCAATATACCTACCTGTAAATAGCGAAGACCCAGATGAGACAGCTCCTGCGGGAGCTGTCTCATCAGGGTCTGCACTATTTACAAGTTGATTGTGCAACCACTGCACTCCACAACAGTGATTGCACAGCGAAATACTTGTACACAGTAAAGATGCATGTTATTATACAACAGGGCATGGGTAAATAAGGAGAAATGCATTTTAAAATTCAGCAAGAGAAGGGTTAATCGAGGGTTTCATTAGTATCCAAACTGTTTGATACCGCAATTATGTTTCTTGTGAAGAAATCTCCAATCTGTTTGAAAATGTGTGTTCTTATGAATACAGTAAAACCTCTCTATAACGGCCACTAAATTACATCAAGTATTTTGTGTTAAAGGCAGGTGGCTGTTTAAAGCAAGGTGAAAGTAAAACAGAACGCTCCTATAGGAGCGTTCTGTTTTACTTTCACCTAGCTTTAAGCAGCCACCTGTCCTAAATACCAACTAATAAACACGATTTAGTGGCCGTTATAGAGAGGTTTTACTGTATATCAATAAAGTGAAAAGTGCTAGTTTTTTCTCGTCGATTATATATACGGCATTAGCCAAATAAAAAGACAGACAAGAGCTAATAGACCTATATGACGGTTTATTAAAGTTTTAGCCGTCTGAAAAAAAATGATTGCCATATAATTACATAGTGTTATCAATTTGAAACCACTATCACGAATATCCCTGTCTCCCGCATGTATAGAACCACTTTGATGACGTTACAGCTTTAGGCCCAATGGATTCCTAGCGCCATTCATAATATCGTTGACCCAATTTAGTTTATTTGTTGTTGTTTACATAATACATTAACTTTAAATTGATTGCTATTAAACAGAAATCAAGCCAGTGAACAGTGTTGAATATTTTGTTGTGTCTACACAGAAAATAAGTTAGAACTTCTTCGCAGGCGATTGAATACGCATGGTATTGTTAGAATGGTGTAAATCTGTCACTGAAACTGAAACTGAAACTGAATCACTTGGTTAAACGCCTATTTTTGCAAATAATGCATTCAATGGCGTTGTACATTGACATAAATAAAATCAGAGACAAATAAAAATCGATAGAGGATATACAATACACGAATATACATTTAAGAAAGCATAAAAACGAATATCCATAAAACGATGGTTAAAAAGCTGTTATAATATACTAAAACCCAGACTTTATGTAAAGTACTTTATACATCTAAAACACACGGACAGTTTCTACGAAATATTAAAAAGTGAGTTAAAGTGTCTGAAATAATGTGTTTTCAACTTTCTTTTAAAAGATTCAACATTTTCTGCTCTTTTAATCTCGCTAGGAAGCCCGTTCCAAAGTCTGGGACCTGCTGTCCCAAAACTTCTATCACTAAAGGTCTTTCTCTTGTTGAAAGGCACAGCATACATCTCTTGGGCTTTGTCTGCCGATCTCAGACAGCGTGTTGGTGCTGGCTTTACAAGAAGTTCTGTCAGATAAACGGGAGCGTGGTTGAGAGAGCAATTGTACATGTATGTCAATATCTTAAAAGTGATCCTAGCTTTGATAGGTAACCAATGTAAGTCTTTAAGAGATTGTTTGGAGCTGTCTGACCATTTCCTATTCAAAACGAGTTTAGCGCACATATTTTGGATTCGTTGTAGTTTGTCTATATCACACTGTGCAATTCCGTATAGAATGACATTACAATAATCTAAATGAGAGATCACTAGTGAAAGAACTAAAATTTCGGCAGATTCCTTTGTCAAGTATTTCCTAATACATTTTATTCTATAGTAGTTCAACATGGCAACGCGACACTTTCTTTTCACGTGTTCTTTGAAGGTTAATGATTCATCGAGAAAAGCACCTAGGTATCTAATACACGTTTCCGATTCAACAACATCTCCTGCGATATCAATTGAATGTGTAGTACATTTGTTTAGCTGTTGCTTATTTCCAAAAATGATGAATTCAGTTTTTGCTGTGTTCATTTTAAGTTTGTTTTCGTTCATCCAGTTATTGATCGTTATGGCACATTCTTCAAGGTTTTGAACAGTTTGTCTTTCACTACTGGGGGTAGGTTTAAAGCGTTTACTTGCAATATGGTCATCAGCGAAACCGTATACTGAGATAGATGGAGGAATAACATCGAACAAGGTTCCTGCGTATGCAAGGTAGAGCCAAGGACCAAGGCAACTGCCCTGTGGAACACTGCACTCCAACAAACGAGGTTGTGATTGTGACGAATTTACATTCACGCGACAGCTTCTTGGTCGTAAGTAGGAGTCCAACCATTTCAGAGCATTATTACAAACTCCATATTGACTCTTGAGAACATCGAGAAGAATATCATGGTCAACAGTATCAAAGGCAGCACTAAGATCAATGGCAATAAGGGCAGTTACTTCCTGGTTCTCCATAGCCTCAAGTAGGTCATGAACAAGTCTCAATAAGGCAGATTCGCAAGAGTGAAATCGTCTGTAAGCCGATTGATTTTTGGGCAGAAGGTCATGGTCAGTTACGTGGATGTTAAGTCTAAACAATGCAGCTTTCTCAATAAGTTTTGACAGAAAGGAAAGATTGCTTACGGGTCTGTAATTTGACAGTTCTAGTTCCAATCCTACTTTCTTCAGCAACGGTCTTATTATGGCTTGCTTCCATTTCGATGGGAAAACACCATGTTTCAATGAAGTGTTAACTAACTTTGTGATAACAGGTAATAGTTCATCTAAAAACAATTTCAGAATCTTTGTAGGCAGAACATCTAATTCACATGACTTTGTCTTGAGCTCGTTTATCAATTTTCTAATTTCTTCTTGAGTCAGTTCTTCAAATTCAGTAAACTGTACAACATCTTTCTGAATGGGCTCAAAGTTTTTAAAAGAATTCAAAGAATCTCGAATGTTCCGTATCTTGTTCATGAAATAGTCGGCAAAGTCTTCACTGAGGGTAATCTCACTTTCGCTAGGAGGCAGTGGATTTTCGGATTTAGTTCCTGTCAAATCAGATACAAATTGATACAACTTTTTAGAGTCACCCTTACAATCAATGACTTTTTCACTCAAAGATTTTCTTTTTTCCTTTTTTAATTGACAACTGTATTCATTCCTTGCTGCTTTAAAGATTTCAAACTGTTCGGGCTCCTTGTGTTTTTTCCAAAGACGCTCAGATTTGCGCAACTTTCGCTTTAGCTGGAGTATTTCATTTGTAAACCATGGTTTAGGTGCACGGCAAATTTTGGTAATTTCTGGAGCAAACCTTTCTGTAAATGGTTATTGAAAAATTCACCGTTGTTTATTTGAGAAAAAGAATCTGTCACTCGTGGTTCTTTGAGCAATCTTATATTGAACTCGTCTAGAAAAGAAAAGTTATTACGCTCGCCGAGGTTGTCTTAATAAAATTTCTTTTCTAGACACATTCAAGATCAGCTTGTCACAATGAACGACTCCTGGTGGACTCCATTTGTCTGCTCATTGATCAAACTCTAATCTGTTACATGGTTTTTATTAACGAATCGTTAAAAGTTTGAGAAACTGATGATGGAATGTCAAATAGCTTAGAACCTGATGAGACGCCGAGTTACTGGGTGTCTCATCTGGATCCAAGCTGTTTGCAAATGTCAGTTAGGTCGTGATTAGCAAGCAATGGGTTAACCCTTCTCTTGCTGAATTTTAAAATACATGTCTCCTTCTGCCCTGTTGTATAATAACATATATCTTTACTGTGTACACGTATTTCGCTGTACAATCACTACTGTAGAGTGCACTGGTTGCACAATCAACTTGTAAATAGTGCAGACCCTGATGAGACAGCTTCTGCAGGAGCTGTCTCATCTGGGTCTTCACTATTTACAGTTATATATATTACAGTTATATAATATTGACGTGAATAGCAAGCAATGGGTTAACTTTTTTCTCTCTGGGCAATTATCGTCTGCAAATGTTTCCTCTGCTTCAATTCTAAAAATATATTTTTCTTGCATGTGTTTCCGAATAATAGGGCTATCTAGAGTGTCAAACAGCTCAGATCCAGATGATATGTCGAGTAACTTGGCGTCTATTCTGGATCCAAACTATTTGCAAAGTTTGTCATAAAGACAGCATTAGTGTCGTTACGGTTAGATATATCCTATTCGTAATCGTATCTACTCGGCTGTTTCCGGCAAGCTCAGAAAAGTTATCTCGTATATTAGTTTTATAATTCATCCCTTTGACTTGATGTGATTTGTCCGGACGAAGTTTGCATAATACTTTGTGCAAATAATTCAAATAAGTATCCATCCAGTAAAGCAATGAGACAATCATGTGAATGTTGAAACAATTTCTAACTTTACAATCATTTTACGTTTAAAAAAGTCACAGTGGCTTCTCAAAAATAAACTAAAATTACTATTCCTAGTTCTGAGATGCCAATATGGTTGCCTCCGTATTTTATATAGAAACCTATCGAGGTGTTCCAATTGATCCTAACCATTCTTTTACTTTAGCTTAGATGTTGATATAGTCAGTATGTTATCCTTAGCTTTCCAAAGAATATTTAATGAGAAAAAAAGTGACTACGGATTTTTTAAAACAAAAATGATAGCCGGTTTTATTTCTAATCTTTTAAGCTCGTGTAAAATGCTCGATCACACCTGGCTGCATGTTATTGAGTACTGTAGAATCGAAGGAACTTGATATACAGTAAAATCTCTCTATAACGGCCACTAAATTACACCAAGTATTTCTTGTGTAAGGCAGGTGGGTGCTTCAAGCAAGGTGAAAGTAAAACAGAACGCTCCTATAGGAGCGTTCTGTTTTACTTTCACGTTGCTTTAAGCAGCCACCTGCCCTAAATATTAACTAATTAACACAATTAAATGGCCGTTATAGAGATATTTTACTTTACTCCATGTACAAGCACGTGGCTACTTAATGCAAGATGTAAGTAATGCAGAAAGTCCCCGCAGGGGTTTTCTGCATAACTTTCATTCTGTATTAAGCTACCACGTCTTAGTTGTTCATTTTAGAAGGGGTCTACTGTACATGTATGTAACAAACAGCTGCATTTTGAAACGAAACGAAAAAGCAGTGAACAGCAACATACGACCCTCGTTTTAGACAATAATTACTAACCGTGCTTTGAGTTACAATATAATTCCCTAGGAATGATATCAATAGCAAGATTCATTAAGAAACCTATTAAGTAAATCGGGCGTGTAAGGAAACAGAGTCGAATAAAACAACATAAAAAGACTCCAACGTTAATGGATCTACATAATGAGACAGTTTGTCGTCTACAATTATTGTCATCTACCTCAAGTCTCTATTGGCATTTCATTCAACCTTTGTAGTCATTAACCTTTTTCCCGTTATCAAAAGAATATCTACATAAATATGGATTTTATAAAATTTTGACTACAGTAAAACCTGTCTTAAGCGACCATCAAAAGAAGAGGTCTAATTATACATATTGAACCTATGAATCTTATAAAGACATGTGGTAGCTTAATGCAGGTCAAAAGTAATGCAGAAAACTTCATTTGCATTCAATGTAGACCCCGGAAGGGGTTGTCTGACCAGGGTCTACTATGTTTGCTCATTGATGAATATAGGTTTTATTCTGAAATTTATGTCACCGTCAAATAGCGCCTTGTTTAATGTGTAATTATAAGCATTCAATCCATAACTGGTCATGCAGCAATTCATTCTTGAGCGAATATACACAAAGGGTCAACACAATATACATGTACAGTTGAACCTTACTTTAAGCGTACATAATACTGGTGTCTACATATGTGTCTGTAAGGCAGGTAGGAGCTTTCTGCATTACCATTAACCCCCCCCCCCCCCTGTATTAAGTAATAGCTGTTTTTAAAACTTCTGAGATGTCATATTGAAAGTAGTCCGTTAATATGGAAAAATATTAGAAAATAAAACTGGCTATCAGTTTGTAGAAATTCCACAGTCATTAAATATTCAACCTCATTAAATATTCTTTGGAAAGCTAAAATGATAACATACCGACCATATTAACATAAGCCCAAAAAGAAGAACGGTTAGGATCAATTGGAACATCTCGGTAGGTTTCTACATAAAGTAAGGAGGCCGCCATATTGACGGACTACATACTTTCAATATGATATCTCAAGAATTAGGAATAGTATTTTAGAGATGCTACTGAGACATTTTGAAACGTAAAATAATTGTAAAGTTAGAAATTATTTCAGCTTCGTTCACATTGTTGTCTATTTGCTTTATTGGATGGATACTTATTTGAATTATTTGCACAAATAAGGTCCCTTAATCATTTCCTTCGTATGAATGCCTTTTTACACCTTTGCAAAAAGAGTTGATTCAGATTAGATTGCTCCTGCAGAAGATGTCTGCTCTGTTTGCTTATGAAAGTAAATACAGTAAACCCCGCTAATACGACCACCAAAAAGGGGCATAATTCTGGGTGGCAGAGGCAGGTGGTAGCTTAATGCAGGATGAAAGTTATGCAGAAAGCTCCTATAGGAGCTTTCTGCATAACTTTCGTCCTGCATTAAGCAACCACCTGCTTTAAACGACATCAGTGGTTGTTTATTAAGTGGTCGCATTAGCGGGGTTTCACTATATCTGATTCTACAGTTTCTGCAACAGCCCAAATATCTCGTGGTCTTATACAATTATGACACCTTAATAAATATGACGCCTTTACTTTTTGCATGATTATTCAGCAGGGAATTATGATAGGTATCTCTATATACAGTAAAATCCCGCTAATGCGACCACCTAGAACAGGTATAATCCTGGGTGCTAGATGCAGGTGGTAGCTTAATGCAGGATAAAAGTAATGCATAAAGCTCCTAGAGGAGCTTTCTGCATTACTTTTGTCCTGCATTAAGCAACCACCTGCTTATACAGACATCCAAGTTTATTCAATAAGTGGCCGCATTAGAGGGGTTCTACTGTATTTAGATGCGTTGCGAACAAAGTCAGCTGTTGTACTTATGTGTACATGTATGTACATATCTATTGACTAAATCCGCAATTTTGTTTTATTATTCCGCTGTAAAGAACCTTTTCTATTTATCAAAATGGTTTCAAACAGTGACCTTTGGCGTCAATATGAAGGAATTAGTTAAATCAAGAAAACGATTGATAAACAAAAGTATTCTAAATGTCATGACACAATTTTTTAAGAAACTATTGACAAGCAGTATAGATCCAAGTTGTTTCGTAAATATGACTAATATCGCCATTAGGGGCGGAATACGGCTTGACTCTTTCCTCCATAAATATACCTTTCTATACCTCTGTAAAAGTCACTTTTTGATACCAATGCTCCTTAGGAGCAAATGATCTGTTTATCACAATGGTTTCAAAACTATAAAATTCTAAAATTGTCCTTTTCTCTAGTTAATGCTCCTTTTCGGTAGATTTGTTCAAAGAGGTTGGATCTAAAAATAGCCTACATATTTTACTTCTAATTCCATACTAGGCCTTTTGCAAAGTTTGAGTTCAAAGATATTGTATTACTCATAAGAATAGAAAATATAAGACGTTTCTACATTTCAGCATGTAAAACCACAGACATTCTCAACTATCTACTTTCATTTTTTATGCACGAAAAACCACAGACATGTCAAGTGAACTTACACATGAGACATTTGTGATTTTATATACGTACCATATAGAATATTCTTGTTTATTTAGACACAGTAGCCATTTACTCCATAAATCCGTCTTTGTCAACGGAGTAGACCTAGATTAGACGGTTCCTATAAGAGCCGTCTGGTCAGGGTTTGCTCTGTGTACTTATGGAATGATATAGATCTGATTCTACAGTTTCTGCGTTGGCAAGAAGTGCGTGTGTTAATATGTCATCTTAAGTATTAATCTAATTAGTACTCATGATGTTATCATATCTATAATGAATATTCATAGAGTGACGGGGTAGAGTTAGAACTATATACATGTAAATGTATATATAAACAAAGTCTGTTTCCCAACTGTCCTATATATGTAAGGCAATATTTTATGTGTAGCGTTGTATGCCAAAAATGCACCCAAGCCATGTGGTTTTGGGTCGTAACTGTGTGACGTACTGACACTGTCCATAGATTGTTACATTCGAGGTTTTGGTGACCTGAGTGCGTTGACACAATATACAATGTAAAAGAGCATAATACAGTGACCCATCCCTACAACGGCCCTCTCAATAACAATTCCCTCCTTACAACAACGCATATCACTGTTTCCGAAACAACAAGGCTCCAGAAACAACCTTTTTCTATCGTATTTTCTTTATACTTCCATCAAACCCTATGTTGTGACCACTCTTTAGAATCGTCACTTTGTGACGATTCTAAAGAGTGGTCACAACATAGGGTTTGATTGAGGCATAACGGTTTTAGTTCTCGAAATACACCTTATCTGGGGATCTGCAAACAAGCTAATTATGTTTGATTTTCCCTCCCTATAACAACTCCCTCTGAACAACACATACAATATTCGTATCCCAAAGGGTGTCGTTGTAGAGAGGGAGCACTGTATTGCACAAGCAGATAAACTTACGGAAAGGATGATGTATGTTTACCCATGGTTCTAAATTAATTCCATTTTTTATTATTTTTATAATTATATATATGTATTAAATATATTTCATTTTAAATGAAAATTTAAATTAAAACGTCCATGTGAAGCGCTTTTGAACGCACATAATTATCTGCTGTGAAAAGAGCGCTATATAAATGTGGTATAATAAAATAATAAAATTAACTCCTATCAGGAGTTTGATCAGACGTAATTTGAAGCCTTTGTATCTAAATTGTCAAAGTGGAATGACCCATTATGGTTTAACTGTAGAACCCAATCACTATGATAGGTTTAACGTGAATGACAAACAGTACATACCCTGATCTATGAGCTTCTCTAGGAGTCGTCAGATTTAGGTCTATTCTGTTTGCAAATGCCAGTAGACGTGTGTCCCACTTTCAATGGGTTAACCCATTCCCTCATATTGACGCCTTTTGGCGCCTCTGTAGAAGGCTCAGTCTGAATCCATTGTAATAAATAGAGCATTTGCTCCAATGGAGGAAATGTTCTATCTATTACAATGGTTTCAAAACTACACAATTCTAAAAAAATCCTTTTCTCTAGTGTATCCTTTTCGGTAGATTTATTACAAAAATGTAGGATTTTAAAAAAGGTTATGAGGGAATGGGTAAAAACATATGACAAGAGTTAATCTAAAAACCATATTCTCTGTAGAGTGTGCGTTCAAGTATTATAACAGATAGTATTCACAAGACGAATATATAACTGCCAGAAACCATATGCATTAGTCTAGATTATTGCGAATAGAAAAAACAACTGCAATAACCTGGTGGATAGATTGAAAATGCCATTTGCAAAAACATAATTGTCAGTAGCTTCAAATTTCAAACAAGTGTTGTCTTTCAGTCTTTTCAAAGAAGTTAAAAAAAAAGACATTTTAAACCTTGGCTCCATTACTATTTATGGAAAAATAATGGTAGATATGAATATTAAATGAATTATGTATATTTTGAATGGCATATTTACAAAGGAATGTTGCCCATGGCCGACACTGTACATAGAATCTTATGTATATTAGTTCATAAACACACTGAACAGACTTTTATCAGACGCCCGTACAGGAGCCGTCTGATCTGGGTCTGCCCTGTTTGCACAGGCGTTAGAAGTAGTTAAAACGTTCAAGATCCCGATGAGACCTTAACCGTTCTCTTGCTGAATTTTAAAATACATTTCTCCTTCTTTACCCATGCCCTGTTGTATAAGTACATATATCTTCACTGTGCACAAGTATTTCGCTGTGCAATCACTGCTGTGGTGTGCACTGGTTGCACAATCAACTTGTAAATAGTGCAGACCCTGATGAGACAGCTCCTGCAGGAGCTGTCTCATCAGGGTCTGCACTATTTACAGGTACGCATATTGACGTGAATAGCAAGCGAAGGGTTAAAACGTCATTGAAGAGTTTTTTTAATATGAATATACATTTGTCTTTCACACTCTTTACTTGATGAATATTCATTAAAAACTAATAAATGTATGAATATTAATTAGCTGAATATTATAATGGCAATATAGAACAATAAATCTTGTTATCATGACAGAAACCATCGCATCATATTTATATGACTTCAGAGCTGATGCTAATCCGACGGTTCCTAAGGGGGTCACTGATCAGAACTTGTCTTAAACGTCTATCAAAAAGGGGTCTAATTATTGGTCTGTAAGTCAGGTGGTAGCTTAATGCAGATCAAAAGTAAATATAGAAAGCTCCCATGGGAGCTTTCTGCTTTACATTTGTCCTGTAGGAAGCAACCAGCTGTTTAACATCCCTATGTTCAATAAATGAATGACTGCTCAGGACATGCTCTACAGTAGACCCAAATCAGACGGCTCCTCAAGGATCCGTTTTAACAGGATATTTCAGCGTTTTTGGAATATGGAAGTATGGAATTTATACAGAAGCGATTCTATAGTTTCTGCTAAGGTAAAAGCGTCATGTGGTTACCCGTATGTACCAAGAAATGACAATACTAGAGAAAGGAATTAGCGTTATTTATATTGAATTGTAAGAGGTTCTGAATATAAAACAACAATTTGGGTCCATGCTTATAAAGCTTTTAGTTGAGTCTGAGTTCGTTCTCAAGTTTTTGATTGGTCAGATTTGAGCCTATGGCTCAAATCTGACCAATCAAAAGCTTGAGAACTCAAATCTGACCAATCAAAAACGTAGCTTAACATTTACCTTATGAATATTCACGTCAAAATGAATATTGATTATTGTTTATAATGTACGCATGAATTGTTTTCATCTTGGCATCAACTGTCGACTCGGATCTATATTTGTGTCTTTAGCCGAAACGCGTCTCTGTGTAGGGGGGGAACGTTGATCACAGGAACATGAAAATGATAAGGGGATCTAAGATAAGACAACCACCAAATACCGCTTCATGAATACATGTACAGTAAACCCCCTCTAATGCGACCACCTAGAAGAGGTATAATTCTGGATGGTAGAGACAGGGACAGGTGTCCTTAATACAGGACAAGCATCTAATATCTGTATCATCATACTGTTTGATATTGTGTACTGACGTTAAGGTATACAGTAACCACATTATCGTATCTATTTACAAGAACACTCAGGTAACAATAATGTCATCATGAATATTAATTAGATGAATTCTGAAAATGGCATTTGAACATATGAATTTGTTTCTGTCAAATCAGATCCTTATTATTCCATTAGCAAACACAGCACATCCATATCCATTACGTACACAGGGTATTTTGGTATTGGTGGACACTGTAGAACCATATATATATATACTGCCATAAGCAAACAGACCAGATAATACTCAGACGGCCACCATAGGATCCATCTGATCTGAGCCAACACTCTTTGCAAATATATTAAAAATGTTTTTATAGAGTAAATACAAATGTACTAATAAACAATGGACTTCTCAGGCAGTGTATAACTGAAAAGAAATGCAATGGAGCAAACCATAAATAACCGTATATCAAATAACAACGTTCCATCTTCCAGTCTACATTTGCAATGTTGCGAACTTGAAATAACCGTTTATAACATAACGAATACTGTATCTTACAGTCTCCATATACAATGAAGAAACCCATAAATAACCGTTTATCAGATAACAGACATCATTTCTTCCAGTGTCCATATCCAATAGTGGAAATCATAAATAATCGTTTATCAAGTGTCAAATGTTCTATCTTCCACTCTCCATATGCAATGGTGCAAACCATAAATAACCATTCATAACGTGACAAACCGTGTTACCTTCCAGTCTGTATATGCAATGGCGCAAACAGGAAATAACATTGTTATCAAGTGTCTGTCAATCACAATCAATTATAACAGACCCTTACCGGACAGCTCTTACATGAAGGCTCTGATCTGGGTATTCTCTGTTTTGTAAATGTGTACAAAGTGTGCTTCTGTCAGGTAAAAGATTAAACAATAAAATCCAATTTCCTATACCGTTTGTGCGTTGGCGTAGATGCTTGAAAAAACATAATTTATTTTTCCCGGATATCGAATGTGGCTTGCGGTCGTTAACTGTTTTATTGGTTGACATTGGAAGTAACTAAAATGAATGTAAAGGGATTTTAACCCGTTCTCCCATATATACGCATTTCTGCGCCTCTGTAATAGTAACTTCTTGAAATCATTGTGATAAATAGAGCATTTGCTCCTATGGAGCAAATGCTCTATTTACCACAATGGTTTCAATACTACACACTTCTAACATTTTCCTTTTCTCAAGTAAATGTTCCCCTTTTTGGTAGATTTATTCAGAGAGATTGGGTCTAAAAATAGTATATGAGTTAATGGGTTAAAAACAGTTCATCTTCTAGGGCGACATTTTTGTATAATACTAAAATGAGTTGTACTTGTATTTTAACCTTTCCATGATAGAAATGCCCTTTGAAATATTTGCAATCATAATAGACCCAGATAAGACGGCTCTTTGGTCTGTTCTATTTGCTTATGGTGGAGAGAAAGAAATGCTATAGAAGCGACGTTTTTGTATAATTTTCGTTTTGCATTCACCTACGTCCTATTTGAAACAAAATGTAAACAACAAAATGTAATCATTTTAACAACAAAATGTAAACAACAAAATGTAAACAACAAAATTAGACAATTTTACACTTGTAGAGAGGTTTCACTGTAGCCCAGCTGTTATTCTATATTGTACTTATCCCTGCGCTCTGCGGGAAACACATGACCCCATTTATACCCACGATCCCATATATGGGATATAGGCTAACAGTGTAAACTCTGATCAGACGCGGCGTCTGATCAGAGTCTACACTGTTTTCTGATAGGAAAATCAATATAAAACAAAACGAAAATGAAAATTTAGACCAGGCGTCTCTTAGATAAAAAACGGACTAATCCGATATATAAGCATGGAAGAATCCACAGGGAGCAAATGGGTTAATGTAATGTGAAAAACAATGCAGACCCAGATCAGAAGGACGTTGGAGGAACCATCTGATTCGGGTATGCACTATTTTTAATTCCAATCCTCCATATTATTCCCTTGATACGGGATCCACTCGAACGCTTTACCCTTCACCTGATGAATAGTTATGATATTAACCCTTTCAACGCTGAATTTTCAAATGGACTATTCCAAAAATTCAAATAGGTCAAGCTTATTGTATATATATAGGGATGTTTTCTAAAGAAAAGTGTAACATGACAAACAGTGCGGACCCTGATGAGAGGGCTCCCCTAGGAGCCCTCTCATCTGGGTCTACACTGTTTGCAAAGGACATTAGTGACTCGGGTCCCGCACTGTAAGGGTTAAAAATATAAATAGCTGACTCATTGTAATAATAGTTGAACACAGAATGTGTTGCCGTGGTACAACCTGTAGAATCAGATGTGTTCAACCCATTCCCTCATAGGCTATGTATTTAGACCCAACCTCTTTGAATAAATCTACCGAAAAGGAGCATTTACTAGAGAAAAGGAAAATGTTAGAATTGTATAGTATTGAAACCATTGTGATAAACAGAGCATTTGCTCCTATGGAGCAAATGCTTTCTTTATCACAATGGTTTCAAGAAGTGACTATTACAGAGGCATAGAAAGGCGTATTTATGGAGTAAAGGGTTAATTTCAAAAACACCCAGAGCAGACCCTGATCATACGCCTCATATAGGATCCATCTGGGCGGGGTCTACTCTTTTTGCAAAAGCGTGAACATATGGTTGTATGTATGAGGTAAAGGGCTAATAATATTGGACCATTCCACTTTGCAAATTCAGCATTCACCGGGCTAATTGCATGACGAGTCGGGCAATAAATATATACAAGACTGGATATTAGACATAATGGATGTGACATTGGCAAGCATATGTCTATATAAAATGTGACAGTTATTTGCAACTGCAGCTGAATGGTCTATTTTCAGAATTGCCATATACGGAAAAACATTTATGACAATTATTTTCTTGAATGCCGGTACGCGATTAATTCCAGACAGTTCTATTTTGATATAATAGCACATCAATTAGAAAAGACAGAAAAGGTATACATTACATTTATATTATCTAGTCAGTTAATTCAATCGAATCAACACACAATTTAACCCTTTACTCCATGAATATTTATGTTTGAAATTATGACATCATGAATATAAATTAAGATTAGCTTTGGTGTGTCATGTGAACGCATACGTTTTGGGCCATGTTTCCTTCCATTTAAAGGTAGTAATTTTTCAAACTATTCACCAGTGTGTCAATGAATTAAGACCGTAACCACGCACATGCATTGGAACCTGTCTTAAGCGACCGTCAAAAAGAGGTATAACTATCTGCTTATATGGCAGATTGTAGCTTAATGTAGGGAAAAAGTAATGCAGCAATATCCTATAGGAACTTTCTGCATTATATTTGCCCTGCATTAAGCACTAACCTGTTTTTATAGAGCCTGTGTTCAATAGATTAGTACCCAGTCTAACGTAGGCAACCAGTGTAGACCTAGATCAGAGGGCTCCTGAAGGGGCCCTCTCATCAGTGTCTGCACTGTTTGTTGAATTTATCAATATCAATGGTTTATTTTAGCAAATATTGTGTGTGTTGTGTCCCCTCCTTATGAAAACTGGACGGGTTACAAGGTCAGATCTGGACGGGTTTCTTAAATGATATTGGAATACACGTGTAGATTTCTGCATAACGTTAATCCAACACTAAGCTACCACCTGTCTAATGTAAATTTATAAAAATGGAGTCATATTCAACTGTTGAACCTGTCTTAAGCGTCCTTAAGTGGCTCTTAAAAACACGTGTTTGCTTAATACATGCAAACACGTTACTCCTATAGGAGCTTGTTTGTATTACTTTTGACTTGCATAGGAGCAAATGCCCTATTTATCACAATGGTTTCATACAGTGACTTTTACAGAGGCATCAAAAGGCGTCAATATGAGGGAATTGGTAAACCCTTTACTCCATGAATATTCAGATAAGAAATAATGGTCTACTGGGTCTTCTCTGTTTGCAAAGGCGAAGAAAAATGTGTTTGTGGAGTAAAGCGGTTCATACATGTTCTACTGTATGTCGCAAACTAGTTTTTGTTTGTTCTAAGGTACTTTACGACTAGAAAACAAACCGAAATGTATTGTCGAAGGGATTGACTGAGACAATGCACTTATGCACATTTACTAATAAAAGCACTTCCTTAGCTCGGTCGATACAGCACTCACATTTGAAGCAGGATGTCGCAGGTTAGTAAGATCATCTAGAAGTCTTGTCGTATAAAATTCCCTGGAGAATTATTTTCCAACGCAGCTCCGATACTTCTGCTACAACAGCAATAAAAACGACATTCGTTTTATTGCTGTCGTCGTCGTTCGTATTAAAACCATCAGCAACAATACCACGGATACAGCTGCGCCCGCTGTCGCAACCGCCGAACCCGCGATCGTGTCGGTTGCGCCGCCGCCACCACCACCACAACTATCACCATGACTACCGTCACCAGCACCATCACAACCCAAACCACCACAATTACCAACATCACCAACGCCATCAACCACCACCACTAACCACCACTACCTAAATACTGATATGTATGCTATTACAAAATCGTACATGTTAAAAGGAATAATCAAAATTATTGTCATAATAATGTTTAGAATATGCTTAGTTGTTTCATGAATGTACTTTATCTATTACAATATAAGTTACAAAGTCCTTTACTAGAGAAAGGGAAAATATGCACTGCTTTGAAATGATTAGGATAAATAGAGGATTTGCTTCATATGAGCAAATACTCTATTTACTTCATTGGTTTCAACATTTATCTTTTACAAAGGCATAGAAAAGCGTTAATATTAGGGAATGAGTTAAAGACAGAATTAAATCTTCATAGAAGGACACTGTCCTTTTCCATTCAGCTACACGATATACAGTGTTCCCTCTCTGCAACGACACCCTTTGGGATACGAAGATTGTATATGTTGTTCGGAGGGAGTTGTTATAGGGAGGGAAAATCAAACATAATTAGCTTGTTTGCAAATCCCCAGATAAGGTGTATTTCGAGAATTAAAACCGTCATGCCTCAATCAAACCCTATGTTGTGACCACTCTTTAGAATCGTCACAAACGATTCTAAAGAGTGGTCACAACATAGGGTTTGATAGAGGCATAAAGAAAATATGATGGAAAAAAGTTGTTTCCGGAGCATTGTTGTTTCGGAAACACTAACATACGTTGTTGTAAGGAGGGAATCGTTATTGAGAGGGCCGTTATAGGGAGGGAGCACTGTACCCAATTTCTCTACAAAAAAATGCACTTAGACTGTCAACCAGTTTGGATCCTGATACGATGCCGCATTATTCGATGTCTTCTCTGGATCAAAGCTGTTTGCAAAAGTAATGATCTATTCGCTAGAGGCAAGCTAAAACGTAAGACTCATTTGTATGCACATTAGCAGTAGCAAGTAGCCTAATATAATGAGGGAAACAATGTACAGGCATTGCATTTGTAGAACCAGATTCGAGGGTTCATACAGGGACCCACTGACCAAGATGTGCACTGTTTGTCATTCGAAATTCTCATGGAAATCTAATCTCTTCAAAATGAGTGGACTCTATCTTTAAATAATGATTGACTATTTTCACTTTGAAAATTCAGCATTCAAAGAGTTAATGAAGTCCGTTAGTTGATTGGTGTGTATTATTTATCAGCTCCATTATCTACGTATCCTGGGGGACACAATGAGGTGATATTGCTTTTATCTGTGGTGGCAGACAGGCGACATGTATCGCCAATGAACCTGGTGAATTATGTAATTGCCAAGAGGAAGGGTTTTTAACTTCAGTTATATCAATTCAATACGAGTTCGGAAAAAAACCCTCTTAACCCTTTCCCTCATATGAACGTGTTTTCGCGCATTTGCAAACAGAGTAGACCCAGATCAGACGGCTCCTAGAGGAGCCGTCTGATCTGGGTCTGCTCTGTTTGCTAATGGAATTTGATAGATCTGATTCTTTACTTTCTAAAATGTCTACAATGTTCCACCTTTCATATTTGTTTATAATTATTTTGTTAATGAATATTCATTAGGTATTGAAATTTGGCCTAAATACAGAACAGGGAAAGGGTTAAACCGATTTTTAGTAAAGACGAATTAAGCTCATGTTAGGTATAGTGTTTAATCTTGGATTAAAAAACATGTAAAAAGCTCATTAACACTTTACATGGTGAATAGTAATGTACGAAATTATGGCATTATGAATATCAATCAGATAACTTTTATAAGGCCGTATTTTGGCCATTGTATAAAGTGCAGAATCAGATTTACAGTGCTCCCTCCCTACAACGGCCGTCTCAATAACGATGCCCTCCTTACAACAACGCATGTCACTGTTTCCGAAACAACAAGGCTCCAGAAATAACTTTTTCCATCGTATTTTCTTTATGCCTCTATCAAACCCTATGTTGTGACCACTCTTTAGAATCGTCACTTTGTGACAATTCTAAAGAGTGGTCACAACATAGGGTTTGATTGAGGCATAACGGGTTTAGTTCTCGAAATACACCTTATCTGGGGATCTGCAAACAAGCTAATTATGTTTGATTTTCCCTCCCTATAACAACTCCCTCCGAACAACACATACAATCTTCGTATCCCAAAGGGTGTCGTTGTAGAGAGGGAGCACTGTATATAATTTCATAAACAAACCGAGGAGACCTTAATCAGATGGCTCCTATAAGGACCGTCTGATCTGGGTCTATTCTATTTGCAAAGTCGCGATTTCAAAGGCGCCTCAGTCTGGTGAAGTATTAAGGAGCCTTTCTGTTTGACTTTCACCCTGCACAGAGCTACTACCTGCCTTAAAACAAAAATTGATGCTTATTTAAATGTTCACTTGATCATCGTTTTACTGTTCAGCTTTAGCATTGGTGTTCAGAAATCAAAGATGCTATGATATCTGGACATGGAACGTTAAGTACACTAACAAATACAGAATATCCACTAAACCGGAAATTTCATATAGAGAAATTTTGTTATGCAGGTCGCCGCTAAATGCAGGAAGAAAAGCATGCAGAAAAGTCTGTATGCATGACTTTTACCTTAAATTAAGCTGCCACCGTATAGACCGGCATTGATACTAGTTTTAATGTCCAGTTTCGAGGAGTTTTACGGTACATCTTTTAGCGTGCTGTGTAGAATTTCGTCAATAGAAAGATTTAGAAAAGACTCAAGAACATTTCATTTTACAGACAGAATCATAGTGTCAAACAATTAAGACTCTAATGAGACAATGTCTCATCTACATTTAACCCTGTCGCTGCCAATGCCGGATCTGTGATTACCTATGCAAACAGTTTGGATACAGATGAGACGCCGAGTAACTGTTACTATGTTTGTGAAACAAAAATGAAGAAAATACAAAACATGAAATTTTGTAGCAGAGGACAAAGTTAGCAGACGACAGAATTTGGCAGCGAAAGGGTTAAACTGTTAGCATAGGTTATCAGAAATTCGGCCATGCTGTGCTCAATGCTATCAAATAGTTTTACTTAATTGCATTGTTGAATCTGTACAATCGATAATTTCTTGCAAACACGGTGCTTGTACAGATGCACTGCTTTGACCTACATCGACCTGCACATTGGTATAAACAAAACAATCAAGTCCGGTAATTGTTAAATCCATTATCAATCTTAACGCTTGCTCAAGGTTGCCATGGTAATTTGCAAATATCCTATTATCATGCTTTTACAACACGCAAGAAGAGCTCTAAATGGCGAAAGGCATGAGATGGTCGTATGCATATCGTCAACAATAAAGCTAATGCAATTCTTACCAGGAGCAGTATACACCTATAGAATGTGTCAAAGGGAACTTCATTATAACCCTTCGCTTGCTGAATTTGAAAATACATTTCTCCTGCTTTACCCATGCCCTGTTGTATAATTACATATAAATTCACTGTGTACAAGTATTTCGCTGTGCAATCACTGCTGTGGAGTGCACTGGTTGCACACCAATTTGTAAATAGTGCAGACCCTGATGAGACAGCTCCTGCAGGAGCTGTCTCATCTGGGTCTTCACTATTTACAGATGGGTATATTGACGTGAATAGCAAGCGAAGGGATAATATAGTTGTGTCTCGCTAAAGCCACTACACGATTCAATAACATCCAAGGATAATGTAAAAGCGGGAGCTTTCTGTTTGACATGTTTCATGCATTAGGCTACCGCCGGTTTTAAAACTCCAAAATTGAATTTCTTTTAAGTGGTCGTATTAGCGATACTTTACTGCAGTACATGTGTGTCTATTCTTTTTCGTATCTATTTACATCTATTACTTCTATTCAAGCCTTTGCAAACGGAGTGGACCCAGATCTGACAGTTGGGTCTGCTCTGTTTTGCTTATGGAATAAAACAGACAGAGTCAACAGTTTCTGCCATTGTCAAAAACATCAATGTGTTATATGCCATTTTAAAAAATCATGTAATTGATATTGCTGATTTCATTTTATCTTACATGTATTACATGTATATTCATTCAGTAAAAGCTGGAACTATTTCAATTCTTCTCCGCTATTACGTTTTTCCTATGTATGTTTAGTGCATGTTATGTAAGAAATAATGACATCATGAATATTGATTAGATTAATATTTTAATGCACATGGGCACGCGAATAGATCAGACCCTGATCAGACGGTTCCTGTAAGAGTTGTTGGGCTGCGAAAGCAGCCCAATCTCACACGACTTTGAGTTTTGACCATGCGTTTCTGCGTTTCTGTGTTTCTATAAAAGCCAACTAATAACTATTAGTTCTATTAGTAACTATTATTACTATCAGTTCTTAATAACTATGGTTTACTGTGAGACAAGGTTTTATTTATATATATTCATTTATTTTATTTATTTTGATTCATATATTTTTCTCAGCGGGGACACATATTTTTGTCGGGGTTATTTCTTTCTTTTCTGCCATGACCCAGTTTCAGTGAAAATGCTAGTGAATTAGGAATAAGTGATTAAAATCACATTCCCAATCACAGCGGTCAGTGTGGTATAAGGGTTATAACGAAATGTGAGGTCGTGGGTTCGAACCTCGGTGGACGCTTATTTTTTTTCTCTCATTTTTTCTTGGCACCCTTAGTTTACGTGCTTTTGGTTTAAAACCATTTTGTACATAAAATTATTAGTCCTTTATTTGCAGTTTTGCAAAGTTATTTAGCCGAGACCTTTTACTCGTGATTTTTTGACCGTTTTGCATATTTCACCATTGTGCATGCTTTTGCTTCCATTTAAATGTATATCTCATACTAAAGTGAAAAAGTTTATGGGCATTGAGACGACCTATTCGAATAATTTCATGTAGACTGTAAGTATGGGAGTTTGTATGCCCTGGGAACATCACATAATGTGATAATGGTTTCTACGTCATTATGTTTCAGCAAATGAATAACATTGATATGTGACGTGACATAATGCGTATTATTGGTGTCATACACATGTATTATGCATCATGGCTCATTAAAACATTCCCCCGTTTCTTCTATTAATTTATACATTACAGTCATGTTTTCCCAAAGTATCTGTTAATTAAAAGTACTAAACAATATTGCTTCCTCGTGTTCTTCCATCCTGCTTAAAGACATGTTACGCAGCCATTTTACGCTTGTGTAAAACCTTGCTTGTTTTCATTTGGGTCTACCCTGTTTGCAAAGGTGTAGAAAGGCTGTTTATGGAGTAAATGGTTAAAACAGTTACTACATTGCACCATTCCTTGAGCGTTTAAATTTCCACAATAGGGTAGCAAAATGCAACTTGCATTATCATCCTATCTACTACGTCAACCCATTTTCAGAATTTCCAAATCGGTTTTTTCATGTTAGCCTACTTTTGTCCCAACATACAATAAATCACATATAAGTTCAATCCTGACTAATTGTCTTCGTTTTTTATAATCTATAACACCATACTTCTTTTTAAAAAAAATGCGATAAGTTGTCATTCATAATTATGCAAACGTGTCAATATGTTCTTATTGATATGTATGTTATATAGATTGGCATACAAAGTCTTACTAATACGACCGCATACTTTATTAACCCTTTCGCTGCCAATGCCGGATCTGTGATTACCTATGCAAACAGTTTGGATCCAGATGAGACGCCGAGTAACTCGGCGTCTCATCAGGATCCAAACTGCTTGTTACTGTTACTATGGCTTTGAAACAAAAATGAAGAAAATCAAAAGAATGAAATTTTGTAGCAGACGACAAAGTTAGCAGACGACAGAGTTTGGCAGCGAAAGGGTTAACATAAAATTCTGTAAAGGCAGGTTCTTGCTTAGAGCAGAAGTAGCGCAAATGGCTACTATAGATGCTTTTTGCATAACTTTTGTGCTTGATTAAGCGACCACTTATTTTACAAATCCAGAATTCTGCTTCTTTTGTGTAGTCGTATTAAAGAGACTGTATATCTATATTCAGTAAATTCTTTCATCCAATTACTATAATTCATACATTTATATTCCATAGCTTTTATTTAAATGCAATATAAATCAATACCCACGGTAGAACCCCTCTAATTCGACTACTTAATGAATAGAAATTGGTGTTGTTGTTGAATGCTGGACAAAAGCAATGCTAAACAACTCCTGTAGGAAGTGAAGGAACTTTCCGCAAAACGTTCGTCTTACATTAACCCATTTGCGCCCAGTGGATTCTTCCATGTTTATATATTGGATTAGTCCATTTTTTATATAAGGGGTGTCTGGCCTAAATTTTCAATTTCGTTTTGTTTTATATTGAAATTCCTTTCAGCAAACAGTGTAGACTCTGATCAGACGCCGCATAATGCGGCGTCTGATCAGAGTCTACACTATTTGCCTACGTCCCATATATGGGATCGTGGGGGCAAATGGGTTAAGCTGCCATCTGGCTTTAAGGTCCAGCATTATGTCTCTTTTATGTGGTCGTTTAGAGATATGTAACTGTATTAACTATTTCCTCCATAAATAAGCCATTCTACGCCTCTGTAATAGTCACTTCCTGAAACCACTGTGATAAATAGAGCATTTGCTCCATAGGAGTAAATGCTCTATTTATCACAATGGTTTCTATACTACACAATTACAACATTTTCATTTCTCTAGTAAATGCTCCTTTTCGGTTGATTCAATCAAAGAGGTTGGGTCTAATATAGCCTATGGAGGACATGGTTAAGATGCTAATGGTAATGGTTATTTATATGCAATAAGTTAGCTTACAAGTACGTGTATTATACACAATGTACATACCGGGACAAATTTGTTTCAGGGGGTTTGACTGGATGAAAGTAAAACCATGGTCAAAAGCGGAGCATATAAAGTCTTAATGCAAGACTTTCACCCTGCATTAAGTAGCCACCTATCTTTTAATACCAAAATTGTTCTTTATCAGAATTCTGGTGTGTGTGGGGGGGATACTGTATACATGAATATTAATTAGCTTACATTGTACTATTTATAATGGCATATTCACAAGAAATGTGCTGGTCCTGATACATCCAATCTTTATGATGTCTAAAACAAACAGGGCAGACCCTGATCAGACTGTTCCCACAGAAGCCGTCTGATCCAAGTATATTCTGTTTGTAAGGGTGTATGTATAAAGTAAAGGGTTATGATTGTATTGTTATCTTATACCCAAAGCGTGTTCTACACCACATTAAAAAAACTTTTAGTTACAATGTGATAAAAGCATGCCAGACAACTATAAATATTGCATGTCTGATAAACTCAGTCAGGGCCTGTCAACATATGTCCCCGTTATATTTTAAAAGCTTTTAAAATGACAGTCAATCAAACATGCCATCAACTACATTATGATTTCAGTATTATAGTTTCAGACATAAATAGTATAATATGGCAGTTATATACATATTGCAAAACCTTTCTATAAATGTCGATTTTTCAGTTTTACCCATTACTTCATATGCCATTTTATAGACCTAACCTCTTTGAATAAATCTACCGAAAAGGAGCATTTACTAGAGGAAAGGAAAAGCTTACAATTGTGTAGTTTTTAAACCATTGTGATAAATAGAGCATTTGCTCCATAGGAGCAAATTCTCTATTTATCACATTTTTTTTTAAAAAAAAGAAGGCTTTTACAGAGGCGTCAAAAGGTGTCAATATGAGGGAATGAGTTAATACAGAATGGAAGTCATGCAAAAAACCTCCCAAGCACCCTGCATTTAACAATCGTCTGTATGACCATGTACGCCATAAAGTATTTATCATACTAAGAGTTGATGTGGAGGTCGATCTGGTGCCGCAAAGTCACAATGCCTTCTGAAAGAAACATCTGGTGTTATTTTCTAAACCTTATTATCGCGCTCTCTGTGAAAATGGTACTTGTATTACTGCATTACAAACAGTATGGACCCATATCAGACATTTTGTTTATAATGACTTATCTGGTCGACTGTTACATTGTATAATGAAACCATACATATCTGATAACTGAACTTATATAATGGAATAGGAACACAGATTATTTTTCACTACATGTAATACAAATCTATATAAACTGCATAAGCAAACAGAGCAGACCCTGGTCAGACATCTTTAACCCATTCCCTCATAATGACGCCTGTTGAAGCATCTGCAAAAGTCACCTGTTTAAACCATTGTGATAAATAGAGCATTTGCTCCTATAGGAGCAAATGCTCTATTTATCACAATGGTTTCAAACTACAAATTTCTAAAAGTTTCCTTTTCTCTTGTTAATGCTCCTTTTCGGTAGATTTATTCAAAGAGGTTGGATCTAAAAATAGCCTATGGGGGAATGGGCGCCAGACGGCGTATCTATGGAGTAAAAGATATGTTGCAGATCAAACACTTATATTTCTGTATATTTAATCCATCACTTCGGAAACAAATAAAGAAAGGAAGGAACTAGTAAATCATTATTAAATTTATATGTCGTAAATCATCTTTATAGGTTTCCATAGCAACTGAAAACATCCGACTCAAAGCGATCATTTCTTCCATCGCTAGTTCGATTTCTTCTGTAGCACAACGTCATTAGGCTTGCATCCCAAAGAATACAACGGGGCGTCTTTAATGCATTAAGTAAGTTACAAAGGGCGATTTAAAAGCATGTGGTTGCTTAATGCAGGGTGAAATTAATACAGAAAACTGCTTCGGGAGCTCTCTCTGTATAACTTTCCTATATTAAACTACCACCTGACTTTAAGACTAAGATTTGTATACAAATGTATCTTTTTTCAGGTCGCACTAGAGAGGTTTTACTGCCACCTACGTGTCATCTAAGGTTTTGAAAACAATATCAGACATTTAAATAGTTTGGATCCAGATGAGACGCCGAGAGTTAATACGCCGCGTCTCATCTGGACGCAAACTATTTGGAACAATTGTCACATGTTTTCCCCGCGCAACGTGAAAAGAGCATATTGCATGCAGCTGGAATATATTACGGTAGACCCGGAAAGCAGGAAGAAATAAAATGCGTTTTCATGCATACAGTAACATAATTATGTCTACAGCCACCACCAGCATTAGTCTTATTCCGTCGGTTAACCCTTTCCCTGTTCTATGTTTATTACAAATTTCAATACTTACTGAATATTCATGGACAAAATAGTTTTGAAGGTGAAGCATTGTAGCCATTTTAGAAAGTATAGAAACAGATCTATCAAATTCCACTAGCAAACAGAGTAGACCCTGATCAGACGGCTCCTATAGGAACCGTCTGATCTGGGTCTACTCTGTTTTCAATAGCGTCAAAACACGTTAATATAAACGAAAGGGTTAAAGACAGTTGGTAGCTTAATGCAGGATGAAAGTTATGCAGACAGTACCTCTATCATTTTAGTCCCGCATCAAGCAAACATCTGCATTACTTTAGCCCTGCATTAACCCTTCTCTTGCTGAATTTTAAAATACATTTCTCTTTATTTACCCATGCCCTGTTGTATAATTACATATATCTTCACTGTGTACAAGTATTTCGCTGTGCAATCACTGCTGTGGAGTGCACTGGTTGCACAATCAACTTTTAAATAGTGCAGACCCTGATGAGACAGCTCCTGCAGGAGCTGTCTCATCTGGGTCTTCACTATTTACAGGTAGGTATATTGACGTGAATAGTAAGCGCAGGGTTATGCAACCACCTACTTCTGTAGATTCCCATGTTTATTCATTAGAAGGTCGATACAGACATGTTCGACTGTATCTCCGGAATCTCGTGACATTAGCATTCCTATCTTGGGTGATATTTTCCGTATCGCTGACGTTTTTACAGCCACGACGGCTCTATATAAGGTAAGTCAAAGATGTTCTCACGCGAGAAAGAAATTCATCGGCTGTAAAAGACATGTTTACCATTTTACTGCTACGTGCGACCTGACTGTCATTGGCCATGGACGTGGATCAAGATGGGATGCCGGGTAAACAGACTCTAGTCTGTTTGATGCTCGGCCAATCGTTTCCCAAACTCTTGAACGAATCAGAGGTAAAACAAATGATTCTACTGTAGAATCCCTCTAAAGCGACCACTTAATAAATAAACATGGGTGTTTTTTATAAACAGGTGGTTGCTTAATGCAGGACAAAAGTAATGCAGAAGTCTAGGAGCTTTCTGCATTACTTTTGTCCTGCATTAAGCTACCACCTGCATCTAGCACCCAGAATTATACCTCTTGTAGGTGGTCGCATTAGCGGGACTTTACTGTATTTAGTAAGTAAAATTCAGTCAATGAATATTTCCTTGTAGTAGAACTAATACATTCTTAAATTGATATTCATGGAGAAAAAGGTCAAACTTCCTGCAGTCAAAACAGTAACGATTATCTACAAAACCTGTCGTCTGCTTCAGTTCTACAAGTTTTTTGTCCTATTCAAAAATAGTGTCTGAGTGTGAAACAGTTTGGACGCTGATGAGCCGCCGAGTTACTCGTATAATCATCTACCTGCATCAACCTACCGCTTGTCTGGACCATTCCCATCATATGAACGCTTTTCATACGTTTGCAGACGCAGTTTCTACCAATACCAGAAATGTACAGAATTCAGCAAATAAATGTTCATGATGTCATTATTTCTTACATGAATGTTCAACAGGGAAAGGGTTAAAAGTCAAGATGTGTACTTGTCATGGGCAGTTGTTGAATTGTACTTGTCATGGGCAGTTGTTGAATTGTACTTGTCATGGGCAGTCGTTGATTTGTACTTGTCATGAGAAGTCGTTGATGTGTACTTGTCATGGAAAGTTGTTGATTTGTACTTGTCATGGGCAGTCGTTGATTGTACTTGTCATGGGAAGTCGTTGATTTGTACTTGTCATGGGAAGTCGTTGATGTGTACTTGTCATGAGAAGTTGTTGATGTGTACTTGTCATGAGCAGTCGTTGATTTGTACTTGTCATGGGAAGTCGTTGATGTGTACTTGTCATGGGCAGTCGTTGATTTGTACAAATGTACTTGTCATGGGCAGTCGTTGATGTGTACTTGTCATGGGAAGTTGTTGATTTGTACTTGTCATGGACAGTCGTTGATTTGTACTTGTCATGAGCAGTCGTTGATTTGTACTTGTCATGGGAAGTCGTTGATGTGTACTTGTCATGGGCAGTCGTTGATTTGTACAAATGTACTTGTCATGGGCAGTCGTTGATGTGTACTTGTCATGGGAAGTTGTTGATTTGTACTTGTCATGGACAGTCGTTGATTTGTACTTGTCATGGACAGTCGTTGATTTGTACTTGTCATGGACAGTCGTTGATTTGTGCAGTCGCTGCAGAGAGGTTTTAACTGTTATCGCATTACATAAACCTCTTCTGAACAGGAAAATATGGTTCCGTTTTCGCAAAACTTCTCAACAGGAGATATGCCCCAGGCTAACATCTGTATAAAAGTTCTATCTTAATAATAATTTTAATATGTAACTTAAGGCTGGATCCATAAAGAACCGAAAGATATTTTGATAGTTTTCAATAGCAGCCAACATCACATATTTGTTGAGCTGCCATTTTGGACCAAAAAATATAGACTTCATTTTGAGATTCAGAAATAAAACTAATAATGGTCCATGCGGATAGGTTCTGTTGCATTTGTTAGACTGATGAATTTGAAAAAAAAATCCAATCTTCAGAATAAGATATAAAAACAATCCGTTTCTCCTTAATGATAAGAACCGGGTTCACAATAAGAACACAAATTCCAATGACAGAAATTCAGTAAGGTGTGAAATATTGTCTCTCTTCTACGCCCACATATCAAATTAAAAGTCCCATGTTAGCCCTTACAGTTTGGGACACGATTCACTTTGTAATTTTCAAACAATGTAGACCCAGATGAGAGGGTTCCTAGGGAGGAGCCCTCTCATCAGGGTCTGCACTGTTTGTCATGTCACACTTTCCTTTATAAAACTCCCTAAATATTCATCATAAGCCTGGCCTGATTGGATTTTGGAATAGCCCATTTGAAAATTCAGCGTTGTAAGGGTTAATGTAGACTCTGGCAATAGACAAGATCCTCGCGATGCCCCCAACATTTCTGAGAGTGTTTTACTGGTTATGGTTACTGGATAACCCACTACTTCATGAGTATTCATGTAAGAAATATATTAAATCAGATTCTGTTCATAACGTTGTAAACGAACACTGACACCTTTACCATGACAGAAACTGTAGAATTATTATTCCATTAGCAAACAGTGCAGGCTCTGGTCAGAATGCTTCAACAGGGGCCTTCTGATCCGGGTGTGATCGTTTCCGTATTGACGGCAGATCCTGATCAGATGAACCGTCAGGATCTGTCAGATCTTGTAGAGGCATAGAGATGGGTAGTTATGGAGTACAATGTTAACCATTTGAAAGCAGGACACGGATTCACAGGCATTTACAAATGATATACATTGTACAGTAAAACCCCTCTAAACCGGCATTCTAGAAGAGACAAAAATAAACAAACAGCTGTATAATGTGATATACTACGATACAAACTTAAACAACCTGCTATAAAACGTGATACACTACGTGACAAACATAAACAAACAGCTATATAATGTGATACACTACGTGACAAACATAAACAAACAGCTATATAATGTGATACACTACATGTACGAGACAAAATATAAACAAGTCAATTTTACTTTTAACCACTTCAAGAGAGTGGAATTGTCTATTCCTGTTTATATAAAGGCAGAATTCATTCAGTACTAAAGGGTATGATTTGTGAGAGGATTTTGAATGACAATCAGTGCATACACTGATCAGAGGCTCCTCTAGGAGCCATCTAATCTGGGTATACACTATTTGTAATGACAAACAACTTGTGTGCCGCACTCAAGGGGTTAATTGAACTGTCATTCAGGTTCTGGATGCGAAATGGATTGTTATTCCCATTGAGACAAATTATGTTCTGTTGTCTGTCTAGAAAAGTAAGAACCCGAGATTACGTATAAAATGATTTCCAGCCTATTTTTTTAAAGGCAGGCATCGGAGTCTGAGTTTGCAAAATTACTCAATAACTTACATCCAAGAAACACTTAAGCACCCTAAAGCATTACTTATACCACAACAACGTGTTATTATAAGATCCTAGGTTTAAAAAAGTATACATGTCAATGTCTCGGCCATAAATTCCTGCGCGAGAAAATCTCACAGCTGACTATATATATAGAAGTTTCGCGCCAGATTTTCCATCCCTTGAAGGTTCAGCCTGACCTACTTAATTTGCATACATAAAAATTCGTAACATTGAACGGGTTTATATTCGGCACGTGTCTCGATAAGCAACTATGCATGAACACACTCGTGCTTGTATGGTTTATCTATGCACGGGTTAATTGCAGCGAGAATAGACTTCACGATTTACTGGCGGAGTTTTATTTATACAGTGCCATCTCTCTCATTATATATTCTGCATAAAGGTGAGGGTCCAGGTCAAATTGTTCCAGCTATAGATTCCAACAAATTACTCCGATATCTCCAATGTAGCATCTGTGATTATCTACGCAATCAGTTTGGATTAGTTGAGATCTTGATCCAAACTAATTGTTTCTGTGGTATTTCTTTTAAAACGAGAATGGAAGAAAATTAAACAAGCAAAATTGTAGCAGGCGGCAACTTTTGCAGACGACAATATTTGATTGCTAGGCGCAACCATAATATAAATCCACATCCACTAGGATCAGGATTAGACTCGTTAAAATCAACTGTCTGATCGGGATATTATCAATAATACACGCCATACTCTTATAAACGCCCTATTCTAATACACGTCCCTCTAGTAAAGGCACCCTTACTTCTAGGGGAAAGCAAAACAACTAAACCCCTATTTACCTATTACCTCATGGGCTACTTTTAGACCCAAACTCTTTGAATAAATCTACCGAAAAGGAGCATTTAACAGAGAAAAGAAAAATGTTAGAATTGTGTAGTATTGAATTCCATAGGAGCAAATGCTCTATTTATCACAATGGTTTCAAGAACTGTATATTACAGGGGCGTAGAAAGGCGTATTTATGGAGGAAAGGGATAATAACCATTCAAAGAAAAATACATTTTTCGTTCAAAATACAGATGATAGCTTATACAGACTGAAAACAACACAGACAGCTAGCTCCCCTGGGAACTCAATGCCTTGCTTTCATTCTCCATTAAACAACCACCTGTGTACAAAATGCAAGACGCTTCAAGGAGCATTTTTAGAGATAACGCTGCCTTTTTGAGGTGTTTTACCGTTACACTGTTATAGAACTTCTGTGTTATTTCTCAAGATTTGTTTTTGTCAAACTTATCAGATTATGTTCAAACCAGAAGCAAAGATATACAGTAAAGCGTCTCTATAAACCGAACGTTAAATTTAGCATAAATATCGGCCTTGAAGATAGGTGGCAGCTTTATTCAGTGTCATCGTCTTGGAGAAAGGTCCTCTAGTAACCTTCTGTGTGACCTTCACCCTGCATTGCGCAGCTACCTGCCTAAAAGAATATAACTTCGTCTCTACTAGAATTCCTGTTTAGAGGGGTTTTACTATAGGTCTAATGGCAACGCGGAAAATAATCATTTCGTTTCAAGAATACATTTTAGCTTTTTTATTTATCTATAACTAAATCCTATAATGTGACCACTCTTGAGACTCGTCTTTCAAATGGAATTCTCAGAATACATTGAAAACAGTCTGCTATCATATCAAGTATGGTTTCAATCTATCATTTAGACGCAATCTATCCCTTTCTTTCATATCAACGACTTTTCACGTTGCAAAAAGAGCATATCAAGAACCGACGGGTCCTATAGGAGCCGTCTGATTAGGGTCTGCTCTGTTTGCCTTTGGCAAAACATATATCTGGGTCCATGCTTATAAAACGTTTTACTTGAGTCTGAGTTCGTTCTCAAGTTTTTGATTGGTCAGATTTGAGCCTCTGGCTCAAATCTGACCAATCAAAAGCTTGAGAACTCAAATCTGACCAATCAAAAGCTTGAGAACAAAACTCAGACTCAACTAAAAGCTTTATAAGCATGGACCAAGATTTTACAGTTTCTGCTATAGCCAAAAGTTCTTGTGTTCATATACCATTATAAAAATAATCTAATTGATATTAATGATGTCATGTTTTCTTACATCAATATTTTACGTTTATCCATCAAGTGATCGTATTAGAGGAGTTCTACTGTATTTACAATGTTTAGTAAACTGAAAAATAAAATGCTGTTCGTTTTGATGTGTTTCAGACAGTGTAGCCACAGACCAACCTTCTTATTTAACCCTTCGCTTGCTCTTCACGTCAATATACCTACCTGTAAATAGTGAAGACCCTGATGAGACAGCTCCTGCAGGAGCTGTCTCATCTGGGTCTGCACTATTTACAAGTTGATTGTGCAACCAGTGCACTCCACAGCAGTGATTGCACAGCGAAATACTTGTACACAGTGAAGATATATGTAATTATACAACATGGCATGGGTAAAGAAGGAGACATGTATTTTAAAATTCAGCAAGAGAAGGGTTAACAGTCGTCTGGGTTTACACTGCTTGCAAAGACACATAAGACACACTGCCATTACTTTCTGATCTAATTAGCTGCATTTTTACTTTAGTCTGATTCATTAAAACTGCCAACGCTGTTGACTGAGTGTCAAACAGATTAGATCGGCGTCTGATTTGGATCCAAGCTGTTTGCAAAGGCCGGTAAGATCAGGTTAAGCGTGAGAAAAATGCCAAGCGCATGGCTGAATTAGTTGTGTCCTGTGCTGAACATTGAACGTGACTGACTGGACGAAAATGGCTTAAACAGCCAATATTTCATCAAAGCTGAACAAGTTCTATGTCGAGTGATCACCAATTTCGCAGACAATCTCAAAGGGATAATCCTGTTCTTTAGACACTTTGTCTTCCTGGAAATGTTAATCCTCTAAATGCGGTACATGCGTGCACTGGCATTTGAAACAAGCTTAGACCCAGATCACAGAGTTCCTTAAGGAGTATTTTGATTATGATCTGTACTGATTGTCATTCAAAAAGTCCTTTAACAATTTTCCCTGTTGCATATTCATGCAAAAACTAATGATATCATGAATATTAATTAGATTGTTTTTTTTATAATGGCGTGTGAACACATGACATTTTGGCTCAGGTTGAAGCTGTAGAATCAGATCTATATTACACGATAAGCAAACAAAGCAGACCCTGATCAGACGGCTCCTATATAGGAGCCGTCTGATCTTGGTCTACTCTGTTTGCAGCTGCGTCATAATGCGCTTACATAGGGGAAAGGGTTAACAAACTTTAGCTTTAACTTTCATACTGAATGGACTATTCAACTTATCCATAATCAACATGCACACTTGTGTTGCAGTCTTTCGTTAAGCCCTGTCTCGGTATCCGCGACCTAACACGCATTACAAACAGCTAGGCTCCAGATGAGATGTCGTGTAACTCGGCGTCTCATGATCAAGATTTAAGATTCAAGATTCAAGATTCAAAACACTTTATTAGTAACGTAAACATTGACATGTTTCTTGTTACATGATACAATTAATTGTATAAGAAATTATACATGTGACAGCAATGTAATCTAAATCTTACAAATATACCTGTAAATATAAAGATCTTAGCATAATCAAAGAGAAATATATTTCTAAATCTTAACATATTTTGACAAATTTTGAGGCTGGACATAACTGTATATATGGAGGAGGAATAGTATAAACTAAACGTATAAACATCAAAAGCAAGAGCAAGAGGGGAAGAAATAAAATAAAAGAAAAAAATAAGTAAAAGAAGAGACATATGAGAAAAATGAAAGAAAGATAGAAAGAAAAAGAAAGAGAAAAGGAAAGAAAGAGAGGAAAATATCTCTGTGGAATGGTTATGCACGAAACAGTGTGAAACATGTTAAGGATGTTGCCAAATTGTTCAATAATTTGATAGATGAAATAACTTTACACATATTTTGTTGGTTGTTTCTTTTCGGGTTTTTTGCCTAACATGTTTACACTGTAAGGTATGTAAACATAATATCTACTGTACATTATTCCTGTTAACAACATTTTGGCGAACCATAAAAGCTTCACAAACATATTTACATAGGTTTTTCAATCGGAAAACATTACAAGTGCTCATTAATTCAACGAATTTCCAAACACTTGGTCTATTTAAATAGTATTTCTTTATATACTGTTTACGGATATCATTATATGCGCTACATATAAGGGTAAAATGGTATTCATCTTCTATATCACCTGAATTACAAATAGTACAATATCTTTCATTACGGTTTAGTCTATTAGTTCCATATCTACCAGTTTCTACTCTTAACTGGTGTGATGAAAGTCTTAATTTAGTAAATGGTATTCGGAATCTAGCCGATATTTTGTCAAGATATGGCTGAAATCCAACAGCAGTTTTAAAATGTTTAAATAAGTATAAAGAACTGTTACTTATTGATGTGCACCATAATTGGGTAAATTGGTCAAGCAACCTTTGTTTAAAAATAATATGAAAATATTTCAAATCTACCCTTTCAGGGTTAGTCCATACATAGGCAAAACCTGTATCGTTTAGCAAAGCTCTGACTTTCGATGCCCAGTTTTGCTTTCCTATTTGCATATCAGCTAAAAGTGCTTGATATACATGATTAACAATAATATTATCGCTAGACAAAATCTTAGCCCAATATTTTATAATACGCGTGTATCTACATATATATAGTGGATAACGACCAAGCTCTCCGTATATTGCTATAGTGCTCGTTGATTGTTTAACATGCAGTAGAGACTTACAAAACTTTAAATGAACACGTTCTATTTCTTTATTTTTACTAAAACCCCAAATTTCACAACTATAATTTAATATAGAGGACACAAATGCATCAAATAGCTGACACTGAGTACTAGGTTTCAGAGGAAATTTTCGAATATTCACTAGTAGTGCGTTAAGAGCTGTTTAAGCTGTTTGACATTCAGTCAATAGTTTCTCAAAAGTTTGTTCAAAATCGGAACTACAGTAAAAACCTTTCTATAACGGCCACTAAATTACATCAAGTATTTTGTGTTAAAGGCAGGTGGCCCTATAGGAGCGTTCTGTTTTACTTGCACATTGCTTTAAGCAGCCACCTGCCTTAAATGTGAACTATTTAACACAATTTAGTGGCCGTTATAGAGAGGTTTTACTAGTAGTCAATATTGCACTGGATGTATCATTCGAAAATCTTTATCATGGCTTTACCAAAAAGAAATATACAGACCAGACACAAACTCATATATGCCTAGATTTCCTACAGGTCATATCCAACCATAGAGGGCTCATAAAGAAATCCGCTAATCAGTCTGCAAAGGACACATCAGTCAAACACTCTTCAAATTTTAAACGATATTTAAACGTTTCCTCCATAACTCGCCTTTCTACGATTTTGCAAACAGAGTAGACCCAGATCAGACGGCTCCTACATGTATATACATGTATCTTCTTATAGACACTGGTACGTACATTTGTTTTTCAATTCAAACGCTTGCTAAGTAGGCCGGGAAAAGACAGCTCCTGTAGGAGCGGTCATAGTCAGTCCTATTTGCTTATGGAATTATAAAGATCTGATTCTACAGCTACTGCCACAGCCAGTGCATCCTGTAATCAATTGTCATTATAAGTAATAACCCAACTGATATTTATAAATGTCATTACATAAATATTCACGGTGTAAAGGGTTAAGCAGCCATTGATTGGCTTATCACGTGACTCTTAAAAAGCATGCATTCGCTTAAGACAGCGAAAGTTGTACAAAATCAGGAACCTTCTGCATTTGTTTGACCTGCGTTAAATTACCACCTGCAGAAGAGACCCAATGTTCTTTTGAGTGGCCGCATAAAACAGAGAATAGAAACAGGCACATGCAATACAAATGTAGATAGAGAGAGACCGGCGGAGACGGGGACATCGGTAGACATAGATAAATAACACAAACTGAGAAAGACCAAGAGACGGCGATAGACAGGAACCGTCAGATCTAGGTCTTCTCTGATTGCAAATGAGTTAAAGGTAAAATGTGTCTGCAGTGGAATCTATCTAAGCGGTCGTTTATTTATTGTGGTGGTGGCTTGGCCTATAGTGGTTGAGCTGATAACGTAGGGGTCCGGGGTTCGAATCCCGGCCGGACCTGCTCGTAACTTAAGAGACGTTTTTCAGTGTCTCCCACCCGCACGAGGTTGCGTCCTCTCCACACAGGGGTTAAATTGGTACCTGTGAGGGTCAATAGCCGATATTGCGGCTACGTACTCGCGCCATATGTTAGCAGTGTTCAATACTGTAGGCGAAAGGCTCAATGACCAGGGGAGTAATTGTACAGTCGACTGAGCGTTCATTCGGACTGAAAGTAAACTGTATCTAGGTTCTTCACCTGTCTATTTATTGAACATCTTCAAAAGCAGGTGGTTGCTTAATGCATGGCAAAAGTAATGCAGAAGTTCCTAAAGGAGTTTCTGCATTTCGTTTGACCTGCATTAAGCTACCACCTGTTTTACAGCACGATAATTATGTCTCTATTTATGGCCACTTAAGACAGGTTCAACTGTATATCAGATAAAGGGTTAACTATTGACAATGGTATGAATGAGTAAGTTTGATTCCCTCGTTATCTGCCACATTGTTTCCTGAAAGCTCTCGTTAGGTACACGTCAATCACAGACCTTTCCCTGGTCATTCTACTCGGATTATCTAAATCAATGTTTGTAATGCTTAATGTAAAACGTCAGCAGGGGAATTGATGGGACTGGTGGACACGCGATGCTTTACAATGCGCTCGGAACTCCTCGTGTGATTCCGACAAGGTCAACCAAATCTATGACGTATCTTGTAGCACATGTTATATATGGCAAGTAATGTGATTAAATGCACAAGTTAGCTACAGTGTGCAATCGAACATTATGTTCTATATGTAGAGGCTAAAATTAGTTGTATCCCAATATGAAAAGTTATCAGTAGACATTTACAACACATTCGATTTAGTAAGATTAAAACAAATGCATACTGAATTTTGAAGCGCGTGGTATAAAAGTTATAATAGTACTAGAATGGACACAATGTCTAAGGCTGTAATTTTCATCCGTCCAAGCTACAGTCTATGTTACTACTAGTGTTTTTGATTTGTACAGGTATTTCTTTACAATGCAAGTAATAAATCGCTGCCTTTGATATTAGCATACTAAATATAGTTGCATAAGTTAATTACAGTGGTTTTATTACTAGATTCTACTCATTCGATTATTTTTTTGCAGAGTATATCTTACGCAATAATATAGTTTAACCCTTCTCTTGCTGCCTTTTAAAATACATTTCTCCTTCTTTACCCATGCCCTGTTGTATAATTACATATATCTTCACTATGTACAATTATTTCGCTGTGCAATCACTGCTGTGGAGTGCACTGGTCACACAATCAACTTGTAAATAGTGCAGACCCTGATGAGACAGCTCCTGCAAGAGCTGTCTCATGTGGGTCTTCACTATTTACAGGTAGGTATATTGACGTGAATAGCAAGCGAATGGTTTAGGTTCTTAATCCTCAAATCTTGAAACACTTTAGCTTTAACAATACATGTAATATGAAACCCCTCCTCTATATTATGTTAATTGCATAATTGACACAACTGACATATTCTTCCATCTTTCTGTATTCTATCCCTACTATACCATCCAGTCTGAATGCGTCAATTGTGTGCTGAGATATGGATACCTTGTTAGACATTGACATACACACTTTTATACGGTAATATTAACCCATTCCCTCATATTGACGACTTTTGACGACTCTGTAAAATCACTTTGTGAAACCATTGTGATAAATAGAGCATTTGCTCCGATAGGAGCAAATGCTCTGTTTATCACAATGGTTTCAAACTACAAAATTCAAAAATTTCCTTTTCTCTAGTTAATGCTCCTTTTCGGTAGATTTGGCCAAAGAGGTTGTATCTAAAAATAGCCTATGAGGCTATGGGTAAAGATAATAAAGAAGTCATTCTTAAAATGTGTTAACCCTTTCCTTCATATAAACGCCTTTCCACGTGTTTGCAAACAGATAAGATCCAGATCAGATGGCTCCTGTTTGCTTGTGGTATAATATAGATCTGATTCTTTAGTTTCAGTCTGAGCCTAAACATCATGTATACTAGTGCCATTGTAAAAGACCAGCTAATGAATATTCATGATGTCATTATACATGTATCTTTCATGAATATTGAACAGTAAAATGATTAATTTACACGACGTGTCTATTATTCTCCTCTAGAGAACAGACCCATCAGAAGTCTAGCTACATCTACATTCGAGGCAAGTGTGACGTAATTGTCTCCACCGAGGATTTCCGATTAGCATAGCCTGCGTCATTCAAACGCTGTTGGTCTATATCTGTTTACAAATAAGACTTCCTTTCAAACGTCGAAGAGTAGCATCACGATCCAATCTAATGTATCGGGCGAAATTTTTCATCTGGATCATGACGTCTGGATAGTGACTTTTTGTATATCAACCAAGAATCTCATTTGAATCCAATATCCTAGTTTTGTATTTGGATAAAGAGTCTAATCTGGAACCTGTGTGTTTGGATCTGGACGAATATTCTTAAACTTGAACCAAACTTAAGGCAAATACGAGAATCAATTTGTCAGTAGCATTTGAACCCTTGTCTGATTGAAACAGCGATGTTAGAGTAATTGAACAATCTATATATTGCATTAAACCCTTCTCCTGCTGAATTTTAAAATACATTTCTCTTTCTTTACCCATGCCCTGTTGTATAATTACATATATCTTCACTGTGTACAAGTATTTCGCTGTGCAATCACTGATGTGGAGTGCACTGGTTGCACAATCAACTTGTAAATAGTGCAGACCCTGATGAGACAGCTCCTGCAGGAGCTGTCTCATCTGGGTCTACACTATTTACAGGTAGGTATATTGACGCGAATAGCAAGTGAAGGGTTAACTATCTCCCTCATCATACATGTATATGCTGTCCACACCTCTGCAAACATAATAGACCCAGATCAGACGGCTCCTGTAGGGGCCCTCTGATCCGGGTAAGTTCTACATTTATTGCCTAAGCCACCAATTCCCTTTCAAATGTTTACCCTTTAAAAATTAAACTAATGAATAATCATGAAGTGATCAATTTTAACCTATTTAACCTTTTCGCTGCCAAATTTTGTCGTCTGCAATCCTTTGTCGTCTGCTGCAATTTTCCATATTTAGTTTTCTTCATTTTTATTTCAAGAAACAGTCAAAGTAACAATCAGTTTGGATCCTGATGAGACGCCGAGTTACTCGGCGTCTCATCTGGATCCAAACTGTTTGCATAGGTCATCACAGATGCGACATTGGCAGCGAAAAGGTTAACGGTTCATACGGGAAAGGCTTAAGCATTATTTCAATAAGCTGGGGGGGGGGGGGGGGGTTCTGGAAAATATTGACCAACTGGAACACAGCTTGACTCCTGACGAGGCGCCGAGTTCCTCGATGTTTCGTCTGGATTCAAGCTGTTTTCAAGCTAGGCAGGATAAGTTTGATGTATTCCGTGAGACAGAGAAAAAAGCAATCATTGTCTACAATTTTTAAAGTAATATTGCAAAGGCTTTCTTCAGCACAGTATTAATCCGTCCCTTAATATAAACACTTTTTCACGCATTTGTGACAACAGAGTAGACCAAGATCAGACGGCTCCTATATGAATATTGAATAGGTAAGGGTTTAAACCTTTCCCTCGTGAATATGTATGCAACACTCACACCATAAGCGATTTGTAACTTCATAAATATGCATTAAACGCTTTTATGTAAAGCCACATTAACAATTGAATGTATGGCATTGAAATGAATTGTATAGAATGACGTCTATAATATCCTTTAGCTAACAGAGCGGACCTTGGTCAGATGGCTACTGTAAAAGTCGGCCGAAGCGTTATCCCTTCTCCCTTCTGATCAGGGTGTGCTCTGTTTGCTTATGACATAATTCAAGTGAATTTATAACTACGAGTCCCGAATCCTGTACTCCCAAACATATCTGGGGATGCAAATTTTCAAATTATGTGAGTCCCAATAAAGCATTTAAACTAAATTTAGTTTTGAAGTTTTATTAATATCTTAATTATAATCAATACCCAGTTTTTCATCAGCTAGGAGCGTATTAGCATGAAAGAGCAAGTTTTACAAATACTTTGACTGGGTACTTTAATGTATTTTCATAGAATATTTGGACTCGTTCTTTCAATTTGGGGACTCGCAGATTTGCAGTTTATAGAGTCCAGGACTCGTGCAAGAAAATTTGTCAAGCTATCATTGCAATACCCCCGTTTCTGAAATAAACAAAACTTCTCTTGTCGATTGGCCATTATAAACTTCTGTTAATGAATATGTGTGAAGTCATTCGATAAAGGGTTGAAAGCATACATCAGAGATTGACGTTACAAAATTATTAAATTAATTGCATTCACGAAACGTATATTTAAGATTGTCATAAACATTTATATAAGCCTTTAACCCATTACATCATAGGCTATTTTTAGTACCTACCTCTTTAAATAAATCTACCGAAAAGGAGCATTAACTAGAGAAAAGGAAAAATTTAGAATTTTGTAGTTTGAAACCATTGTGATAAATAGAGCATTTGCTCCTATAGGAGAAAATGCTCTATTTATCACAATGGTTTCGCAAAGTGACTTTTACAGAGTCGTCAAAAGTCGTCAATATGAGGAAATGGGTTGAAACAATGTAGCTATCAATATTTGACTCTAATTTTTGTCTTGACCAACTAGCCCATTTCCAATATTCAGCTGCAAGATTCCCGCCAGATTTTCTCGCGCTTAGATTTACGGCCAAATATTCTGAAAATGGCTGACTCTTCGAAAGCAAAAGTAAAAATGCAAAAAGAGAAAATTGCAGACTCGGCTTTATTGGTCTGCTCATGAGTAGTAATTAAAAGTGCAACACTACTCACTCCCCTAGCACCGGCTTAAGCAGTATTAAAATTTCAAAACTTATACTTAAAAAAGTCAATTATTGATAAGTATAATTATATCATAAAAACTAAATTTTATAATATAAATTCCTGTGGAAATTGTAACTGTTTATTATGTTTTAGAGTTTCTTGAATATAATCTATTAAATCATTTTACAAATCAAACTCCGATGTCTGTCCTGAAACGAGTGTACATTATAACCACTGTTACAGCTATTATATGAAAACAATGGAGATATTCATTAAACTGTCAGCTGCAAATGTTTATATTACCGATCTGAGGCAATGTTTATATTCACCAATCTGGGACCAATGTTAAATACAATGTTTATATAATGGAATGGCATTATGAATAAGGGAGCTTTTGGCTGTGGAATAACCTACATAATCAGACCTGCATTGTTTCATAAACAGACCAGTATCCATGCTTATAAAACTTTTAGTTGAGTCTGGGTTCGTTCTCAAGTTTTTGATTGGTCAGATTTGAGCCTTGGCTCAAATCTGACCAACCAAAAGCTTGAGAACTCAAATCTGACCAATCAATAGCTTGAGAACGACCTCAGACTCAACTAAAAAGTTTTATAAGCATGGACCCAGACCTTCAAGTGACCAGACAACTCCTATAGGATCCACATGTAGAAATTTATTCCTGTAGTTTGCCCATGCGTACACATGTTTATTACCCGTCAGAGTAAATCCTTGGAATTTGATTGGTTAGTTTGCCAAATTTTGCCGGGGTGTACAGGACCGTATTCGGCGGCTTCCACGGGGTACAGAATTCAAATTAGTCGCATGACGTCGGCCATCTTTTATTGCCGATTCTAAGTTTCATATCGTCATTATTACTCCACGAATTCTGGACTGATTGCGAATACATATTCGATATTGAACGTAAAGAATTGTTCTTCATATCTCCACACACATTTTGTTTCGGCTTTTTCGTTACAAGAGTTCTGAACGAACTTTACACATTTTGACCCTTCGGATCTGTTTATGTAACCAAGGTAAACAGTGTTCACACATTAACGGAAATAAAGAAACGAATTGCAATGCCTTTTCTCTTTGTTTTACGTCATAAAACCTGCATATATATTCCGATATTTAGAAGAATTGAAACTTAATACAATGGAATCCCTGATAAAACAATGTAAATAAGGATTTTGTTTTAAAATCACTGGTATTTTCATGTTTATAAGGGGATAAACGCCATCACCCGCTACTCGCTCAATGTGAACAATGGCGAAAAGGTTTGCGTCGCACAGTTATAATGAAATTGAAGGAAAACAGGCAAGTCTTATTCCCCAAAACACTAAAAAGGTCAACAACCGATCGGCAAATGTTTTAATTTTTACCTCAGAGACATCACCCAGCAGCCTTTGAAACCTTGGAAGGTGTTCTGTGTGAATTTTTCTCAGACTTTTTCTCCGATCAGCCAGCAATTACTGTCAACACCACCGCTCGACAACCTGCACCGATGTTCAGTGGCACTGTACAGATGGCCATCACAACGCATTGTGTCTGAACAACGCATCGATCTAGATGTATCAGACAATCTACATAGATTAATTAGTTAATGTTGATGAAATTAAGACACTAAGGCATACTGTAATCCAATATTTCTGGTATAGAATCTATTCCATGTTGAATAATTTATTTCTCAGTAAAAAGGTTACCGTTTAAGCTCAGACATGTTGTTTGTGAAAGTTTGAATTCCTGTTTCGTAAAATTTTGCCCTTTGACATTGGCGTGATATTTGCTCTGTGACGACGTCATGTTTTCCTTGTCATATCGTCGTTTATGTATCTATAGATCAAATTTCAATTGCAAAAAATAGGTGTTCTGTTCTAAATTAGGTAAATTGGATCTCTGACGGGTAATACATTCGTTATAAGTGAGTCGTATCTGTATATTCAACACTAGTTACGCACTATGTTATCATGGTTTTGTATAATCCCTTTACTCCATAAGGACGCCCTTTGACACCTTTGTAAAATGAGTAGACCCAGATCAGACGGCTGCAGTAGAAGCCGTCTGATCAGGGTCTGCTCTGTTAATAGATCTGATTCAACAGTTTCCTTAGTGGCCAAATATTCATGTGTTCACATGCCATGTAATGGTTGCTAATTTATATCCATGCAGTCACGGTTTCTGATCTGACATGAATATTCACTGAGCTAAAAGGGTAAATTTCAATATATCTTGCAGACTATCAACAATACTTTATTTAGCAGCTGCTGGTGACCGGTTTCACTATAGAATCGTATCCATACCCACAATGGTGAATATCCATGTAAGAAATAATTACTGTATGAATATTAATTAGCTATAATGGTAATATAGGGCATCTTTACCATCGAAGAAACTTATGATCACTTCTAGCATATATCAAAAGCAAGCATAGGCTATGATAACAGACCCTGGTCAGACAACTCTTATACTAGCCGTCTGATCTGGATCTACTCTGTTTACAAATGTGTAAACATGCTTCTCGATTCAGTTAAAGGGTTCACACATTATCGTTAACACCTATTGTAGTTTTGATGTAGCAAAACACTTTTACAAATTGTCAGCCTTGAAATACAATCAAATAGTGCGACATTGTCATCCTTGAAAGCATTTGTAATAAATACAAACATTTTGTGTGGCACAAAGCTTAGTTCTAAGTCGTGCCAGGGGACTCGTGTTTTTCTGCTGTATTTGTTCTGGTGTATATAGTTGGATGTTTGTTACGTCATAAACAGCAATGCCATTAAGCCTGACAGTACAGGACACGAGTCACGACCGCCTTCTGCAAACAGTGTAGACCCAGATGAGAGGGCTCCTAGAGGAGCCCTCTCATCAGGGTCTGCACTGTTTGTTATGTTACACATTTCTTTAAAAAAAAAAGGGCCCTTAATATTCACCATAAGCTTGACCTGTTTGAATTTTGGAATAGTCCATTTGAAAATTGAGCGTTGTAAGGGTTAATGAAAAAAATGTTAAGCCTTAGTCTACTGTAAAATGTACCAAACCACTCTGCTGATACCCCGATCTGTTACAGTTCGTTCAAGCATTGAGAGACGTTTAACCCCTTGCCTGTTCTATGTTTATTACAAATTTCAATACTGAATATTCATGAACAAAATAGTTATAATGAAATATTGAAGGTATGGCTAATTTCAATTTTTAGATCTTTTCCACTCGTTCAACCGTTTAAGAAATAATGACATCATGAATATGTATTGCCTGATATTTGATAATGGTAAATGAATAGTTTTACCTTGGCATCAACAGTACTGTAGAATCATCAAAGAGAGCTGACCCTGCTTCTGATCCTCCTACAGGAGCCGTCTACTGTTTGCAGATGGGTAAACGCGCATCTACAGTAAAACCTCTCTATAACGGCCACTAAATTAAATTAACTAGTTTATGTTAAAGGCAGGTGGTTGTTTAAAGCAAGGTGAAAGTAAAACAGAACGCTCATATAGGAGTGTTCTGTTTTACTTCCACCTTGCTTTAAACAGCGACCTAAATACCAACCAACTAATTAACACAATTTAGTAACCTTTATAGAGAGGTTTTACATGTATATCAAATAAAGGGTTAAGAAACTATTGGCTCAGGGTCAAATAGATCATGTGCAGCAAAATCAGAAAATCAGGAAATAATTCCACATTCGTACTGGTTTATTTACTTTTTACCCTATGACTATTCGTAGTAGAAATAATGATTGTGAATATTCATGAGCTTAATTTCCATAATGACATCATGATCGGGGGAATTTTCAGCATGGCAGAAACTGTAAAAGCGTTATTTCATAAGCAAACAGATCATATCCTGATCAGACAGCTCCTGTAGGAGTCTATTCTAGGTCTACTCTGTAAATGTGTCAAAAATGTGTATATGGAGTAAAGGGATAATTTAAGACACATCGATAACGATTCCAAGAATAACATTACCTATTCCGTTCAAATCAACGCCGTTATTCAACCGATTGAGATTGTGCGTGGTGAATCTAATTTCACGTCTTTGCCTTACAATTGACCAGTAAACGATGCTTGGAAGCCAACACATGGTTTGGATACCGGCTTCTACCTAATTAACGCACAGTCTAATTTGCGTGGAAAGGGAAAGTTAAGGGCCAAGTTTTTATTTTTATAATATTAAATGTTTTACAAATATACGTATTAACCATGTACCGATACAAATATATGAGACTGGCGAAACGTTCAGCGCTCTAAAGGGTGATAAACACTTAATGGATGTCGATTGCAATTCGTGGCATGATGATTTTGCCATTCCTAATGGACATGACAGTGGTGACAATGTCCCTGCAGTCAGTACAATGATACCTCTCTAAACCAATCCCTGCAGTCAATACAATGATACCTCTCTAAACCAATCCCTGCAGTCAATACAATGATACCTCTCTTAACCGATCCCTGCAGTCAGTACAATGATACCTCTCCAAACCAATCCCTGCAGTCAATACAATGATACCTCTCTTAACCAATCCCTGCAGTCAATACAATGATACCTCTCTTAACCAATCCCTGCAGTCAATACAATGATACCTCTCTAAACCAATCCCTGCAGTTAATACAATGAAACCTCTCTAAACCAATCACCAAACCGAGACCTAATTAGGGGCTCAAAGACAAGCGGTATCTTGCAAACTGCATGGCGAAGGTTATACAGAAAGCTTCAGTATGAGCTTGTTGCATTACTTATATCATTCAGTAACTCTTTCCATGATAAACTTTGCAAACAGTTTGGGCCCACAGGAGACGCCGGATAACTCGGCATCTCCTTAGGCTGCATACTGATTGACGCTGATTATATTGTCGTAGAGAAATTGAAGAAAGTGCCACTCTGAAACCTGAAGCAGATCAACATTTATTTGACATTGAAAGGGTAAGCAACCATTTGCTTAAAAGTCAGAAAGGGAAAGGGTTACATGTTTGAGAAACTATTGACCGAGTGTCAAACAGCATGGGTCCTCTTGAGCAGCTGAGTTATCCGGTAACTCATCTGGATATAAACCGTGTGCAACTGACAGTCTGGCAACTCTTAGTACGATAAGGATTAAACCGGTCTTTCTAATGTTCACTTGACGTGGTGGTTTTGAAATAAAAAAATTGCCTCTAAGATAATTAAGAATTACATTTTGTAGTTTGTGAAGCAAACAGTACTTACTCATAAAAGAGTTCCTTCGTAAACCCTCTGGTTTGGGTCTACATTTTTGTCTATATCAGTTTTAGAGGAAGTAGACCTAAAAAGAGATTGCTGCTTCTATATGGGAGATTAAACCCTAACCCCTTAACCTATTCCCTCAAAGGCTATTTTTAGATCCAACATTTTTGAAAAAATCTACCGAAAAGGAGCATTAACTAGAGAAAAGTTGTTTTTTTTTAAATTTTATTGTTTGAAACAATTGTGGTAAACAGAGCATTTGCTCCTATAGGAGCAAATGCTCTATTTATCACAATGGTTTCAACAGGAGACTTTTGCAGAGGCGTCAATATGAGGGAATGGGTTAACGCTGAATTTTCAGAGCGGAGTAGTCAGTTAGACTTAGACCAAAAAGAACCGCTTTGTTTGCTTATTGAATAACAAAGATCAGATTTTTACCCTTTCTACCATTACCAAAAAAAGTCATAATGCATACATGTGCCATTATAAAAGTGTTATTAAAGTGTTTGCAAACATTCCCTTCTTCATATGCAATTATAAAATTTGTCTAATTAATATACATGATATTAATATTTCTTGCATGAATATTTATCAGGTTAAAGCTATGTTACTGATCAGTGAATGGTCGTCAGAGATCTGCATACATGTACCGCTATATGTGTCTTTTTATAGGCAATTAACATAACACTTAAAACCTATATAATAACCATTAAATAAAACAATAATGTGTTTTTCAAAATACAGCTAGTAGATTAATGTAGTCTGGAAGCAATGCAGAATGTCCTCAGAAATCTTTCCGCTTTGCTTTCATTCTGCATGTTGCTTACATGTAGATGACATAAAATTATGCGCATATGCAATAAAACTGCAGGATAATAATAATCCCCATATAATTCCTCACAAATGTAATGCAGCATAATCTGCCTATAGAGACCGTAGCATTAATAAAATATGTGGTCTTCTACAGCATATACGTTCCTAGTGTAGTTTTCTACATAACTTTTGTCCTGCATTAAGCTGACACATGTATTTAAACCCGGAAGTAGACTGTTTTGGTTTCATTGTTAATGTTTGGCTGACTTATGAAACGGTTAAATGAAATATCGAACAAACGAACCTTATTTGAACCCATTCACTCATATTGACACTTTTTGACGCCTCTGTAAAAATAACTTTATGAAATCATTGTGATAAATAGAGCATTTGCTCCTATGGAGCAAATGCTCTATTTATCACAATGGTTTCAAAACTACACAATTCTAAAATACTCAATTTCACTAGTAAATGCTCCTTTTAGGTATATTTATTCAAAGAGGTTGGGTCTAAAATAGTCTATGAGGTAATGGGTTAAGTAAATGACCTTTGTTTATCAATCGCGATGTAACCGGCAATGACAAACAACTTGGATCCAGATAAGACACCTAGCAACTCGATGTCTCATTAATATTCAAACGTTCTGAAAGTAAGAGATCCTTCGACAGCAAAAGCAGCAATGCAAGAAGAGAAAATTGCAGACTATGTTTTATTGAGTCTGTTCATGAGAAGTTATTAAAAGTGCAACACTACTCACGCCCCCTAGCACCGGCTTTAAGCGGTATTCAATTTTCAAAACTAATAACATCGAAACTAATGATCCCCAAGGACCAGAAAAGATAACAACACTGGGGATGAAGTATGGGATGACTTTTTACGGCCGCCACACAAGCACTTATTACCTGCTGTTGTGAAGTACATAAGTCCAATTTCTATTACGCCCAGTCAAACGTTTCTCAAAATGTTAATGACTTGAAAGTAAGTATAAGTAGCAGACGTGTGTTTAACTCATTCCCTCCTAGACTATATTTAGACCCAGCCTTTTTTAATAAATCTACCGAAAAGGAGCATTAACTACAGAAAATGAAAATTTTGTAGTTTGAAGCCATTGTGATAAATAGAGCATTTGCTCCTATTTATCACAATGGTTTCAAAATGTGATTTTTACAGAGGCGCCAAAATGCGTCACTAGGAGGGAATGTGGTAAGCAAATATCTTTTTTCAGGAGGCTATTTAAGTCTAACCCTCTACTCCATGAATATTTATGTCAGAAATAATGACATCATTAATATCACTTAACGTATTTTTAATAGCTTCATGTGAATATGGGACGTATATGCCCTTACAAAAACTGTAGATCTACATTGTACCGAACGCAAACAGAGCTGACCCGGATCAGACGGCTCCTAGAGGACCCGTCTGAGATGGGTCTACTCCGTTTGCAAAGGCGTTATAAGACGTACCGTAAAATCTCTCTATAACGGCCACTAAATTGTGTCAAATAGTTGGTATTTAGGGCAGGTGACTGCTTATGCAGCCACCTGCTCTTAATATAAAATACTTTAAGTAACTTAGTGGCCATTATAGAGAGTTTTTACCTTTTTACTGTACGTCTTATCTATGAAGCAAATGGTTAACTTCTATAACGATTGGAACTTTACTTTATTCTTGCACTGGAATTAATGACGTGCTTGAAAATAACTTTTGAACAACAAGGTACGACTCGTTTACTTTGAATTTGACCCAATCAAATAATGAACTAGTGATTGGATCAAGGCATATACAATGGAGTGACACTTTTGAAGTGCAAAATAATAATGCCTGGTCAGTAATTAAACAGATGCTTTTGATGTTCCATTAAGTCTTTCGGTCCTTAAGATAAATAAAAAACCACCCACTGGGTAAGCTGGCAACCTGCTTTGTTTTGTATTTCTATAAAAGTTCATCTCTTTGAAAGTGCCTTTTTGTTTACTCACTCGGTAAATTTGTCATGACGTGTGCCAGCAGATTTGATGAGACGCCAAATACAGTAAACCCCTCTAATGCGACCACCTAAAAGAGGTATAATACTGGGTGGTAGTGGCAGGTGGTAGCTTAATGCAGGACAAAAGTAATGCAGAAAGCTCATAGAGGAGCCTCTAATGCGACCACCTTAAGAGGTATAATACTGGGTGGTAGAGGCATGTGGTAGCTTAATGCAGGGCAAAGGTAATGCAGAAAGCTCCTAGAGGAGCTTTCTGTATTACGTTTGTCCTGCATTAAGCAACCACCTGCTTATAATGACACCCGTGTTTATCCATTAAGTAGTCGCTTTAGGGGTTTCTACTGTACTAATCAGGATTGAAGATATTTGAAACTTTAACCTTTATTAACCCTTCTCTTGCTGAATTTTAAAAAAAAAACATTTCTCCTTCTTTACCCATGCCCTGTTGTATAATTACATATATCTTCACTGTGTACATGTATTTCGCTTTGCAATCACTGCTGTGGAGTGCATTGGTTTCACAATCAACTTGTAAATAGTGCAGACTCTGATGAGACAGCTCCTGCAGGAGCTGTCTCATCTGGGTCTTCACTATTTACAGGTAGGTATATTGACGTGAATAGCAAGCGAATGGTTAAGAAAATAACACGAAATTCTACTGTGAATTTGTAATTCGTGATAACAGATGACACAGATTGCATCGGCAAATTATTTAAATGCCATCATTTTGAGACACGACAACTGTAAAATAATAAAACAGTCATGTAACAAATATATACATACAGCTCTACAGCACTCAGACATATAACAAATATAAAAAAATGATAAAAAGTGGACAAAAAATATGAAGAAGAAGAATGAAAGACATAGCGAATACTATAGGCTCAGCTAGATAGGGAAACGTCTAATAGCTAATAGAGGACCCAGCCAACTTATCAGCATATTATATATACAAATAGCATGTTCGCTTTAGTATACATGTAGTTTGAACTGTCTGTCACAGGTGGGTTGTTTATACCCTTCACCTGATTGAGGCGTATTTTGAAGTCTTTGCAGAGTAGACCCAGCAGGCTTAAATTAATGCAGAACGAACACCGGCATCTCAAACCGGCACAATAAGACTGGACCTTTGCGGTCGTACCCAGGTCATCCCCGGTAAACCCTTGATTACTGTTCCGGGATACGTTAGAGAGCTGCGACATAAAGCGGTGGTACAATTTGTTGCGATATTTGGTGTTACAGATGCGACATGTAATGCCAGGAGGTTTTGCGTCATTTAGCATTGGTTCCAACATTTAGCGTCAGCCTTGCGACATATAACGTACTTTTAAAGCGTATCGTTGGCCTAGAAAAATCTGTAAGATCAGATGTATATAATTTTTCAATTTTCAAAATACAAAAAATATGATTTCATTATAATATAAACATTATATTGTTAGACACTTTCAACTTTGTCTCAGTCATTAATTCAATTGCGGGAATATCTGGTGGAAAATCTCACAGTGGAATACATAGGAGGAAATGGGCTAGTTTCGCGCCAGATCTGCCCGACCTTTCATTTCTGACCTGGGCTATATTAACCCATTCCCTCATAGATCCAACCTTTTTGAATAAATCTACCGAAAAGGAGCATTAACTAGAGAAACGGAAATTTTTAGAATTTTGTAGTTCTGAAACCATTGTGATAAATAGAGCATTTGCTCCTTAGGAGCAAATGCTCTATTTATCACAAAGGCTTCAAAAAGTGACTTTTAGAGAGGTGTAGAAAGGCGTATTTATGGAGGAACGGGTTAAAAAGAGTCAAATACAGGAAACCCCCTCTTAACCGGTAGTCTAGTTGAAAACTATTTAGATGCCTAACAGGTGACTGCTTACTGCAGGGTGAAAGTCAAGCTCTGCATGATTTTACCACGCATTAAGCAACCACCTGTTTCCAAGACCGATAATTTTACTATATTGAACGCCCGGTATAGAGAGTTTTTGCTGAATTGATAGGTAAGTAATAAAAATGATAATACATGTGTAACAATAATAATAAAATCTTACATTTTATCATCAAATTTAAAGTTGTAATGGTAATATTTTAGTATGATTATTCCTTCCCTGATTATAATGCACTGAGTAGTTTTGCAACTACGCATCAATTATGATGCCTGCCTTTTAATTCCCTATTAATTCCCTATTAATTCGCATGAACCTAAACCTCGGTGAAATTAATTTAAAACTCGTAAAACCTAATAGACAAGGAACATAAATTTATACTTGATTGATATTAATTACAGGAAAATCGTTTTAATACAATAAAAACTCGATACTACGCAATTTTAATAATGAAAAATTTATGTCTTTGTAGACAGGTGACCGCTTAATGCAGGGTGAACGTCATGCAGAAAGGTCCTCTAGGAGCATTAAGATGCCAGCTGTGTTAAAGATCAATAATGGTACATATGTTAGTGTTCGAAAAAGCTAGTGTTTACTGTATACAATGATACAGTTAAACCCCTCTAATGCGATCAGCAAAACGGGGCATATTTCACAAGGGAAAAGGCAGGTGGTAGCTTAATGCAGGACGAAAGTTATGCAGAAAGCTCCTATAGGAGCTTTCTGCATAACTTTCGTCCTGCATTAAACAACCACCTGTTTATAAAGACAGCCATGTTTATTCATTAAGTGGTCGCATTAGAGGGGTTCTACTGTATATTCTGAGTGCAGCTTGATATGAAGACTTTGTACCAAATGTCAAATGTGATAGGCTTATCGTGTGTCAGACAGTTATTATGATGAAGACTTGCAGGAAATTAGATGCAGTTTTCCATCTCAAGTTTCTAAGGATATTGGACACGTGCCCGTCCGCTTTATCCTCTTCATTAACCTATATGTTTGTGAACTCGTCCAATTATCTCATAGGCGAATTCGTGATAACCTCTACAAACAGTCTGGATCCAGAGGAGACACTGAGTTACTCGGGATCTTCTCAGGATCAAAACAGGGTCCATGCTTATAAAGCTTTTAGTTGAGTCTGAGTTTCGTTCTCAAGCTTTTGATTGGTCAGATTTGAGCCTTTGGCTCAAATCTGACCAATCAAAAACTTGAGAACGAACTCAGACTCAACTAAACGTTTTATAAGCATGGACCCCGGTTGACACGGATTACAGTAAAAACCTCTCTATAACGGCCACTAACTTAAACCTCTCTATAACGGCCACTAACTTACATCAAGTATTTTGTGTTAAAGGCAGGTTGCTGTTTAAAGCAAGGTAAAAGTAAAACAGAACGCTCCTATAGGAGCGTTCTGTTTTACTTTTACCTTGCTTTAAACAGCCATCTGCCATCAATACCAACTAATTAACACAATTTAGTGGCCGTTATAGGGAGGTTTTACTGTATATTTTTGTAAAAGAAAATAAAGTAAACGCAGAAAAATATGAAAAGTGTTTCTGTAAGATTTATTTCGCCCACGTGACCTTTAGAAAATAATTTGAGACGTGAATCACAGCAGACTCTAACTAGGGGCTCTATCAGGGTCAGTTTGATTTGGATCTAACCGTTCGCCCATGTGCCTCATTAAGCCACAAGATGCACAAATGGTTTGACGATATTAACTTGCCATTTTGGGCTGATGGACATCCGGAGACGAGATCCAGGTGCAGAGAAACCCTGGTTAGGCTCCTACATTTTTCACCGTTTTAAACTATAGAGTCAGGTCTGTTGTAGTTGCATATGTAAAACAGAGCATATCCTAATCAGACGGCTCTTACAGGAGACCTCTAATCTGGGTCTACTGTGTTTGCAAAGGAGTGAAAAGGGCGTTTATATGAGAGAAAGGGGTCAGGTACCGATGCATGTACACGGTGGGTGTTCAACCCGTACCTAGTTACATTATACTGACACAGTGTAATCCATTCTTTCAAAGTCAAATAAATCGTTAAAACAGTTACGTGCATGTACATTACAATATGTATAACCTAAATCATTAACCTTTGAATACGGGACAATCATGTAGTGGCAGCAAACAGTAGATATCTAGAAAAGGGATTCATACAGGAGCCCTCTGTTCAGAGTTTGCACTTTTTGTCATTCAAAATTCTCTAGCACGTTTATGCCTTTACTGCTGTAATGCAGTATAACCTCTCTTAACCGGAATTCTAGTAGATAATAATTTAGATACTTTTAGGCAGGTGGCTGCTGAATGCAGAGTGAAAGTCATGCAGAAAGCTCCTCTAGGAGCTTTCTGCATGACTTTCACCCTGCATTAAGCTGCCACCTGTCTCTAAGACCGATATTCATACTAAATTTAACTGCCGGTTAAGAGAGGTTTTACTGTACATCACTCAAAATTGGATTAACCTCTCTATATAAAACAATCCCCTATTATACGAAAACCAACCATTGGAAACAGTGTATAACCAGATCAGCGGCAATGTTTTAATCTGTGACGTCTGACCAGGTTCTACTTAACCCTTTCACCGCCGATGTCGCATAAATGCACCTCGACAAATAGTGCAGTCCCATATCAGATGACGCCTTTTCAAGGCATCTGATCAGGGACTTAACTTTTTGTATCATTCTCTATTTCTATATATGTGCTTTATTCTTTTGAAATTCAATTTACTTACCTCATGCCCTTATTGTACCGATTTAACAAAATTTGGATTGCAGACGACAATTAGAAGTTTGGCGCCGAAAGAGTTAAGAAAAACAGACTTGTTATAATGGGTAGTAAACAGTGTATACCCTGTTCAGACCTGCGTTTAAAAAACGGCGGCTGATCAGGGTCTATGCTGTTGTCAATGCCCCAAGGTTTGTCTTCGTACTGCAGGGGCTCATATATTTAGAAAAGTAATTATAAAATTAATATAATTCACGTATTCAGTGTTAATTATGACCGTATCTGCCATATTTCGCATGCATTATTTATATGGTTAAAGGGAATAATATACTGCCGACCTTTCAATAAGAAATGAACGTTATACACCTGTTCTCTTGGAACGGCTCAAACAACAGCCTTTCAGCAGATTATGCAGGCGGACGCATTCAGCATTCACAAACGAATCATGTATGTATCGTTGTTGATTGTTACAATTCACATGAGAATTGCCATTTGTAATGGACATGCCAGGCGGCGAAATGGTCCATAGAATCAATAACACAATAAAACCCCTCTAATACGACCACAAAAACGTGGTCTTATCTTGAATCGTAGATGCTAGTGGAAGCTTAATGCAGGACGAAAGTACTGCAGAAAGCTCCTATAGGAGCTTTCTGCATTACTTTCGTCCTACATTAAGCAATCACCTGCTTATTAGAAAACAAGTTTGTTCATTAAGTGGTTTCTTTAGAAGGATTCTTCTGTACGCGTAATTACGACATTTGCTGATGGTACAGATAAACACTCCCACAGAGAACGAACTCTATGTCATTTGTTTTTAATTCCACACGGCGAAATAATTACATGTAAATTGTCCTCATATCTTTATTTAAATTGACAATCTCTAAAATAAAGGCATATTTCAATAAAAGCATTAAACATGATTTTGATTATATTCAATTATTCCTATGAAAAACTGTCAATTTGATCTTATTTTCAAAATGTCCAATATGTGATACTCAATCAACCGTTTTTTGTTGATGCTTATAATTGTTTTGTTCTATAACAAAATATTTATTATCGGCCTACGTACAGTCGGCTGAGCGGTCCTTCGGACTGAAAGTAGACTATAAGTACGCCAATATTTTAAAGAAGCAAATCAACTACATGCATCTTTTTTATGCCAAATCATATGATGCCAGTGAAATCCGACCCTATGTGGCTCATTTATGACCGCATTTGAACGTCGAACCACTGAATCATTTCGTTTGGCACATACACTGGAACGTCGCTATATAAAAACTACGTTAACCCTTTCCCTTTTCTGTGTTTATTCCAATTTTCATTACCTACTGAATATTCATGGACAAAACAGTTATAATGAAATATGGAAGGTGGAACATTGTAGCCGTTTTAGAAAGTATAGAAACAGATCTATCAAATTCCATTAGCAAACAGAGCAGACCCTGATCAGACGGCTCCTCTAGGAGCCGTCTGATCTGGGTCTACTCTGTTTGCATATACGTGAAAATACGTTTATATGAGGGAAAGGGTTAGGTCTTTGTAAACAGTGTAGAAGCTTATCAGCCGGTCCTGTATTTTGTAGCACGTCAGCAAAACGGAACTGGCCAACTGAGTGATAAATAGTGTGAGCCTGACCAGATGCCGTATTTTAAACGCGGATACAGACCTGGTTCTACACAGTTAATGAAGCCTTAACCCTTTCCTCCATAAATACGCCTTTCTACGCCTCTGTAAAAATCACTTGTTGAAACCATTGCGATAAATAGAACACTTGCTCCTATAGGAGCAAATGTTCTATTTATCACAATGGTTTTTAAACTATAATATTCTAAAATGCTTCCTTTTCTCTAGTTAATGCTCCTTTTCGGTATATCTATTCAAAGTGGTTGGATCTAAAAATAGCATATGAGGGAATGGGTTAATGTTAGTTGGCATATGGTAGGGGTCAATGCTATTTGAACATACGAGTTAGAATTTGTTTTATTCATAGTGAAGATGAGGACTGTTACAAATGTTTATATCATGTTTAAAAAGGAGCTAAAATTGTTTATAGAATGTCAATGTATTGCAATTCTTTTAGAAGGTTAATATGCTAGAGATGTTTTCGAATGTTAAGGCGTTATAATTGTTTATAAACCGTTAAACGGATGCAATGAATGTTAGTAGAAGGTTAGGGTGTTGCAATAGTCTATGGAAGGTTTAGAAGGGGTTGCAATTTAGTTATGTGTAACAAAGCTTTATAGAAGATAGAAACGGTGTTACAATTTTTTATATACTGTTAAGGTGTTACAAATACATGTAGTTCAAAGAACATTAAGAAGGTGTAGAAATTGTTTATAGAATACTAAGGTGTTTCAATTGTTTATTGAAGATAAAGAAGGTTAAACAATTGTTATAGAAGGTTAAAGTGTTTCGTTTGTTTATAGAAGATTGAGGAGTAATACTTTATTATATACATTATACAATGATTTAAAGAATGCTCTGAAGTTGTTACAGAGTGTTTATACCAAACATTCGATATCAAAAGCGAGAGTCAATACTAGCTTTTCAAAACAATATTTAAATTTTAACAACGGTTAACAAAGTTAACTCAGCTCAGATCAACACGTCTGATCAGTATCTATACTGTATGCCTTGAAAGTTAGGTTCCAAACATTGCTATTCCTTGAAAGTTAGATTCTTGGCACTGCTGTGCCTTGAAAATTAGGTTCCAAGCATTGCTATGTCTTGAAAGTGTTAGGTTCCAAGCATTGCTATGCCTTAAAAGTTATGTTCCATGTATTGCTATGCCTTGAAAATTAGGCTCCAAGCATTGCTATGCCTTGAAAATAAGGTTCCAAGCATTGCTATGCCTTGAGAGTTAGGTTCCATTCATTGCTCTGCCTGGAAAGGTATCTTCCATGCATTGTTATGCATTGGAAGTTAGGTTCCATGCATTGCTATGCCTGGAAAGTTAGGTTCCATGCATTGCTGTTCCTTAAAAGTCGAAAGTTAGGATACATGCATTGCACATCCACAAACACTTACTACGTGTTTGCATCTCTTAATGAATATGTAGATATCAAGTACTGCAAAACATTGATTTCAATTACAATAGAATCTCTATAATCCGAACAAATAAACACGCATCGTTATATGTCTATTAAAACAGGCGGCTACTTAATGCAGTGTGAAGGTCATGTAGGAGCTATATGTATGATGTAGACTCTTGCTTTTGATATATGTAGGTCCTCTAGGATCTATATGTATGATGTAGACTCTTGCTTTTGATATATGTAGGTCCTATAGGAGCTATATGTATGATGTAGACCCAGCATTAGGCAGTGACAGGCTAAACACTTCTCATTTGATCTTTACTAAACTTGCAGATTACAGATTAACGAAGTTTTACTGTAATCACAGTTTCCATTCTGCAAAAGACTCAAAATAAAACATGGATTTTTCGAATTGTCGAAACAAAAAGAGAGAACCATTTCTTAAGTTCTATGCAACACTTTCGTTTATGTGATATTATAAGTCTAAATCTAGCTAAACATTTATACATTTGAAGCACGTGTCCCTTATCTCTCTATCCAGGACCTGGATCGCAATTGTAAACAGATTGGATCCAGGTGAAATGTCGAGTAACTCATAACTCATTAAGGTGAAAGTCTGTTTGACACTCGGTCAATAGTATCACAAAAGCTAGATCGAAACGGGAGTAATAAAAAATGCACCAGATCCAAATACATGTAGAACGCCTCTAATGACACCACTTAATGAATAAACGTGTGTGTCTTTTTAAGCAGGTGGTTGCTTAATGCAGGGCAAAAGTAATGCAGATATCTCCTTTAGAAGTCATTATAAGGAGACATTATAGCTTCACAGTTGGTTAATGGTAAAGAAACACATGTCGCCAGCATTCATTGAGACCACTTGACCCAGATCAACCATCCCATTACATGTTTCACAGTTGGTTAAAGTTAAACACTCCATCTGTCGCCAGTATTACTTGAGACCACATGAAATGGTACGTAACTTTCTTTCTAAGGATTAGACTTTATAGATAGATACTTAGATACTATATTGGCTTAAATGCAATAGACCCAACAGTACAGATAAACACATACCATCAAACTGGGAAATAATGACATTGTCAATGGCAAATATATCATACAGTATAGTCTACATATATATCCATGCACATTAAACAAATGAATACATAAAAATGGTAGAAAGGAAAATAGATACACGGTTTGGAAAAGAAAACTATCAATTCTACACCCTCTAGATCTTACATGTCTGTTGCTTGATGCCGTTATGTAAGAGAATTGATGAAAATAAATTTAAATGTAAACGCAAAAAGACCGAATCTGGCCCATTTACAACACATTACTACCAAAGACGATTAACGTTCATTTAATTTGTAACTATGGTTAATTCTTCTACTAAAACGCTTGTATACAAACGTTGCTTATATAATACCCATTCATGATGCACGCTGTTTCACTAACAGCTGTACAAGAATCCAGTGTCCGGAAATGTATCATATTGCCCTTATAAGGGGAATCATGACACTACTTACATTTACAAGCAGTTTGATCCAAATCAAATGAATGGTACATGTAATTATTTGTTAAATCATGATCTTAAACCTATTTGACACTCCCGCAACAAACTTTTACAAAATAAGCTACATCTAAGAATGTGAAGTTTGTTTAGTAAATCAGGTGAGTATTTTAGTTTATCACATAATCTGCCTTGTGGGAGTGTCGTAACAGAGTGTCGTAAATTGCGAAAATGCACTTGTGCATTTTTATGCAAATTAGCAATCGTTAGCCAATCGTAGGGCTCATTTAAGCGTTAGCCAATCGTAGCGCTCCGTGTGCGTCGTCCGTTATATTACTTCGCTGTTTGCATGCAATGGCCGAAATAGTCATCAGATATAGCCTGTTTCATTTTCTATATCATTTTTATAAGGCTTATGTTATAAAAAGAATATTACCTTCGTGTTCATTACACATTGTTTTCATGAAACTGGTTCACTATAATGAACATGACACTCGCTAAAGCTCATGTCATATTATTACAGTAAACTCGTTTCATAAAAACAATTTGTAATGAACACTCATGTAAGATCCTCTATGAACCATATTTTCATATATGTACCATTTAACCCTTTATATACGTCTTTAACGATTTTGGCCCGGCATTACGTTATCACCAGTCTTTACATCAAGAATCAGATTTCAATTGAACGGGTATACTGTATATGTGTTCATTTAATGTGTCTGAAAATGTGGGGGCGTAAACTTCGAAAATCGCATTTGTAAAGCGACGACTTGTAAGGATTTATATTGTTCGACAAACTACAAAAGCAGCAGTGTTATGTCGTTCCATATTGTTACAGAGTCTATCGCATGCTACCGCTGAAAAATGTACAGATTGTGATCAACACCGGCATTGGGAGTACGGGGCCACCAATCGAACAACAGTTTGCGTTATTTTACCACCAAAATATCGACCAACAGTTTGAAAAACAATTTGCGTTATTGCACCGACAAAATATCGAACAGCAAGTGCGTGATTTTGCCAACGAAACAATGCTCCAGCGAAGTTCAGTAAGAAGGTAGTACTTATAGATTTTTAAAAGTATTGCGAATATATTAAGAAAGGCTAAACACCAATAACAGCTGCTGACGCTGAAATTACATGTTCTATACAGCGTCAAAGAAAGATTTGCGACATGGAAAATACCGCTACCCTATACACAGGTATTCAGTTTCAGTCCAGTACAATCCAGTAAGCTTCTCTACATTGATAGAATATAACAATATTTGGTTCGCTTTAATTTTAGCAGATAAGCGGCAATTCAAAGCAACATTGTTGAAGACGATACTCAAGCTTAACAAAAATTGTAGACTCGGGCACTATCATGTTACAATATGGCATGTAATATTTCCAATCTAGAAGACAAATTACTTGGAGAGGGTGGTAAGGGGGTGCTCCACAAAATGACAAAAATACGGATAAACCTCTAGAAAATAACCACCAAAACATGTCAATTTCTTAACCCATTCCCTCATATTGACACATTTTGACGCATTCTGTAAAATTTCACGTTTTGAAACCATTGTGATAAATAGAGCATTTACTCCATAGGAACATATGCTCTATTTATCACAATAGTTTCAAAACTACAAAATTCTGACATTTTCCATTTTGCTAGTAAATTCTCCTTTTTGGTAGATTTATTCAACGTGAATGGGTCTAAAAATAGCCTATGAGATAATGGGTTAAAGGTAGATGGTAGCATAAGGCTCCACAAGCTAATGAATAGTAATAAACCTATAGAATAATTTCTCCTCCAATTCAAAAGAATGTGAAAACAACCAGTATAAATATTTTATGGTCTCATAATAAATTGTATGTACTAACATTGATTGACATAGCAAACAGTACAGACCACTATAATGTCATACATGTGCATATCCCATGCTTAAATCTTATTGGCTTAAATAGAATTTGCGGTTTTGGTCGTTTATTTGTTTTGCTTTTTCTTGGCCAAGCATCTCAATCACGCTGGTATCTGTTCCATATGAAGTCTAACAAGTGAAAATGCTCTTGTGTGGAATAAACATTCCGCCTATTACCTTCCTGTACTCAATTCTATCTGTTGTTTGCTTTTGAGTGCCTGATGAGACGAACTTCAATCCATATTACATCTCTTCATAATTCATTTGTTTAATATTTTGTCTAATTGCATATTTTGTGTGTGTTTTTTATTAATATTGTCCTCTAGACAACGGTCAATACTCTGCGCATTCCATTTCAAACAACATAAGATAACAACCGATTTGTCAATGACGTCACACTTACGTCATTCACACAAAGCAAGACAGCTTTTTGAAAGTGCTCAAGTATCAGATTATCAGGAAATTCTCTAAGATTGCTTCTTCCTGCAAGCGCTGTATACAAAGCACTCTAAAACACTTAAAGAAATATTGCTCAGTAGTAAAACCCCTTTAAACCGGAATTCTAGTAGAATATAGTTTTAGATACTTGTATGCAGGTGGCTGCTTAATGTAGGGTTAAGGTCATGCAGAAAGCTCTTCTTGGAGCTTTCTGCATGACTTTTCACCCTGCATTAAGCTGTCACCTGTCTCAAATACCGATATTTATACTAAATTTAACGTCCGGCTTAGATGGTTTACTGTAGTTTAACCGTAGCCCGTCTCATACTGAAAAAGTAAGTTTTTAAAACCCTGACTTGTTACAGTTTTTATTTGCATCAACATTGTTAGAAACTATTTGATCATATATCACACAGCTTGGGTCCTGATGAGATTGCACTTTACTCGGCGTCTCATCTGAATCCAGGTTTTTTTCAAATGTCTTTAATGTAGCACTAAGAGTTAACCCTTTACCTGATGGATGCGTTTTTTTGCAAACAGAGTAAACCTAGACCAGACAGCTCCTGTATGAATTATTTTGTTTTACAGTTCCACACATGGCCAAAACATTCATTGCTCAATTCGCCACTGTAAAACTTCCACTAATTTATATTCACCATGTAATTATTTCTTAAATGAATATTTATGAGGTACACGTGTAATTACGATGTGGACGAATCCACTTGTGCAAAGAGTGTGGATCCTGATGAGATATCGAGTAACAGGGCGCCCCATCAGACTTCAACTAGGTGACGTCACGACAAGATCTACGGTAAAACTGCGATAATCTGAACGCTCAAATAGATGTCACTCTATAATCCCTTTCGGCGCCAAATTTCTAATTGTCGTGTTCAATCCAAGTTTGTTAAATCATATGGTAAAATAAGGAAACAAGATAAATAAATGCAAGTTTCACAGGAATAAAGCACATATATAGAAAAAGCATTTTTGCGACATTGGCGGTGAAAGGGTTAAGACAGATAGCAGCTGGGAGAATGGCTTCACAGAGGATATGAAAATACAGTAGAATTTGTCCTAAGCGGCCATTCATTTATTGAACATAGGCGTCTAAAAAGTAGGCGGCTGCTAAAATGCAGGGCAAAAGTAATCAAATACTAAAAATCGTCAAACCTTATGCTGTGACCATTCGTTAGAATCGCATTGAAGACAAGATGCTAAAGAGTGGTCACAACACTATAAGGGTTGGTGGAGCAATAAAGGAACTACATTAAAACCTCGCTATAACGGCAGTTAAATTACATCAAGTATTTTTGTCAAAGGCAGGTGACGGCTTAAAGTGAAACAGAACGCTCATATAGGAGCGTTCTGTTTTACTTTAACCTTGCTTTAAGCAGTCACCTGCCCTAAATACTAACTAATTAACACAAATTAGTGGCCGTTATAGAGAGGTTTTACTGTATTCTTGAAAATGTTTTATTACATGCATTATAAACTGGACTCTGATTGGAGTTCAGTTTTACGGTACAACGTTGCTTTTCCTTCTGTCTTATTTGAAATATTTTGATATTAGTTCTGTAATGTAAACAAAACATTATGTTGACTTTTGCAAAACATACTTCATGGCCCTCATGAAGGTCTGCCCACGCCTTCTACGTCGAGAAGCCTAGTCACAGAAAATCTCATCTCTAAACAGCCGAAACTAGTCATCTGCTCATGATATCGCCTACCTGTAACTCCCTCTGTTGTCGGGTTCATTTTCTTTCTTGTGTTTTATACCTGTATAGAAACAGTTTTTCTATGTTTAGCAGAGTGATTTGATATTAAATATTAAGCGATGCAGATAGGATATGACTTTATTGCAAGTAAAATCCAATTTGTCACTAGCAGAACAAATCTTGTGAAATCATGGCAACACAAAAGCGTCGCGAGATTGGTCATTTGGACGACAATAAGGTAATATGATAGGGCGCACAGGAGAAAAACGCAATGTAATCGATATTTACTTAGCTAATTATAAACATTGTCCGCCATATACCGTAAAACCTCTCCAAAGCGACCACCAGAAAGAGCTTTAAATCTGGGATAAAAGGAAGGTGGTAGCTTAATGCAGGACGAACGTTGTGCTGAAAGATCTTGTAGGAGTTTCCTGCCTTATTTTTTCTTGCATTAAGCAGCCACCTGCTTTCAAAATCCTACATTGTTATCTATTAACCCTTTCCTTTATGAATATTCAGGTAAGAAATAATGACGTCATGAATATTTATGGGATTAATTTGTTATAATAGCACGTTGACAAGGAACTTCTAGCCATGGCAGAAACTATAGAATCATATCTATATTTTATCATAAACAAACAGAGCAGACCCTGATCAGACGGCTCCTATATGAGCCGTCTGATCTGGGTCTGCTCTGTTTGCAAAGGCGTAGAAATGTGTATTTAGGGAGTAAAGGGTTAAGCAGATGCTGTAGAGAAGTTCTGTTGTTTATAACTTTCTATTGCTACCACACAAAAATTTTAGCCCTTTACATTATGATTAGTTTTACAAGAATTCATGATTTTATGAATATTAATAAAAATATGTCTTGCTTTGGTATACGTACAAGGGAACTTTTTCTATGACAGGACCTCTAGAATAATATCTATATAGATAGAATGACAGTCTTTAGAATTTGCGCTAATAATGCACCTTATGCAAGTGTGTCGAAGGGTTCATTCATTGACTTTGTTTGTTCGACTCTATAATCTACCAATTCTTCATAAATACGCCATTTTACGCCTAGCAGAGTAGACCCAGACAAGACAGTTCATGGATGATGACAACTTATCAATTACTTGAAGTGCTACCATGAATGATGAAGATATTACTCGTAGATGAATGCAGAAACACATTTTGGGATCGTTCTTCATTACCATTGCCCTATACTAAGCCACTACATGTCTTAACTCTTTGCACGCTAAGTAATTTTTCGTCTGCAACAATTGTCGTCTTCTTCAAAAAACTTTCTCCCATTTTTTAAAAAAAAATATTGTCACGATGACAAACAGTTTGGATCCTGATGAGACGCCGCATTATGCGGCGTCTCATCTGGATCCAAACTGTTTGCATAGGTAATCACAAATCCGGGATTGGCACCGAAATGGTTAAAGACTAAGAAGTAGACTTCTGTTTCGAAACAAAACGGGTTTATCAATAAAAAATATCGATATCTTTCTGGTGGACTTAATTAAAGTGATGGTTTCTGTAATAAGCGCAAAGGTTCAATAAAACATGGCGTCGGTTACGTTTAATCATTTTTATGAAGATTGTCAAATTGAACTTATATCGAAAACCTGTGATACAAATTAAAACCGTTTTTGTCGCTACTTATACTTTTGTTGCACAGGATATTAACAGCTTATTTTGAACAGTTCAAAATTGAAACACAACCCGAATAAATACTAATACGTCAGCGAATAACACCGGCTCTTCGATATCTTCTACCGCGTTTTATTAGGTCAGTTATCTTGCGATATACTTCTTTTCACCGCATAAAAAATTATCTATGTGATGTTTTGGCATTTTAAAACCGCATTACAAGGAGAGACTGTCACTGCCATGCATGATAAATAACACTTTAAATGATACTGGTGTATAATTATGATGTTTACAGAGCTACATATAAAGGTGCGTACCCAAATATTAAAAATAATCTATTATGATGTTTACAGAGCTACATATAAAGGTGCGTACCCAAATATTAAAAATCCTCTTAACCGCCGATATCGCTTAAATGCACCAAGACAAATAGTGCAATCCCAGATCAGACACCGCCTTTTCAAGGCGGCGCCTGATCAGGGACTTCACTTTTTGTATCAGTCTTCCATTTCTATATATGTGCTTCATTCCTTTGAAATTTGCATTAATTTATCTCATTTCCTTATTGTACCGAATGATTTAACAATAATTGGATTGCAAGCGACAATTAGAAATTTGGCGCCGAAAGGGTTAATCATTTCTCCATCAAACCCTATACTCTGACAACACTATAGAATCGTCTCGAAGAGTGGTCACAGTATAGGGTTTGGTGGAGTTTTTCTTGAAAGTGTTTAAATTTACACACCTTATCTGGACTTCTGTCTTACAAGAATGTTGGACGCAGAGAGTGAAAACAAAAACAAAAACATGCTGACTTACAGAAAAAAAACCTTTATTGCGACCACTTCATAAATCAATATACATGTAGATGTCTTTAAATGTAAGTGGTTGCAAGACGAAAATATTGCACAAAAGACCTGCATGAGCTTTCTGCAAACAATTCTTCTTGCATGTAGTCTTTAACATATAAACTTTCGAATTCAAATAAAGATTTCTCCAGATCAGATTTTAAACAGGCATCTATTTTACCGGTGCTCAGGATAATATTTAGATAGGAGAAATGATTACATTCAGACAACTGGGTCTTGAAATACACACACGTGTCTTTGAATACACACACGATGTTTGTTTTAAATATTATATATTCAATGTACCGGCTTTGGAATACATACACGAGTTCTAAATAACATACATACGAGACTTAGAATACGAACATAACCACGAGCCTTGGAATATGAACACATATAGGCGTCTCGGGATATGTACACGAGTCTTGGAATACGAACACATTCAGGAGTCTTGAGATACGCTCACGAGTCAACGAATACGCCCATGAGTCTTGCAACACACATACACATACACCGATCTTTGAATACAGACATGAGTCTTGGAATATATACACGTGTCGCAGAATATACACACATGTCTTGTATTACACATTGGAGCCACACAATGGAAATGGGAAAAATTTTTTTTGCCAAATTGCATCCAGTAAAGACATAAATACGTGTCAACATCTACACTGTTTGAAAAAGTTCAGTCGCCATACTAGAAATGCAGTAGCTGATTTGGTTGTACAGTAGAACCCCTCGAATGCGACCACTTAAACATATCTGCCGTTATAAACAGGTGGTTGCTTAATGCAGGACGAAAGTAATGCAAAAAAGCTCCTATAATAACATTCGTCCTGTATTAAGCAACCACCTGTCTCTGCCACCCAGAATTATGCCCCTTTTTGGTAGTCGTATTTGAGGGGTTTTACTGTACACTGTTTGCAAATACTCAAATAATCGTCTTGTTATGTGTTAATATATCTATGAGATTCCTTTTACTACTTTAATCATTAACCCTTCGCTTGTTATTCACGTCAATATACCTACCTGTAAATAGTGAAGACCCAGATGAGACAGCTCCTGTAGGAGCTGTCTCATCAGGGTCTGCACTATTTACAAGTTGATTGTGCAACCAGTGCACTTCACAGCGAAATACTTGTACACAGTGAAGATATATGTAATTATACAACAGGTCACGGGTAAAGAAGGAGAAATGTATTTTAAAATTCAGCAAGCGAAGGGTTAATGTTTGGAAACTAAGTATATTATACATTTACAAACAATGTAGACCTAGATGCAAGGCTCCTAGAGGTTTAATTTGTACATGGTTTGCACTATTTGTCATAAAAATCATTTTCGTCATTGACCAATTTTGATACAATGTTTTGTTCAATTGATATTCAGAAAGTCAGGAGCCAGTTTTAATTATTCAGCAGATTAAGGTTTATAATTGATGTCTCATAAAGTCAGACCTGGTGCATGTTTTGCTTAACCCTTACTAAGCCGAATCTTCAAATAGACTATTCCAATACTCAAACAGGTCAAGCTTATAATGAATATTTTGGGATTTTTCTAAAGAAAAGTGTAACATGACAAACACTGCAGACCCTGATGAGAGGGATCCTCTAGGATCCCTCTCATCTGGGTCTACACTGTTTGCAACTGACCCGTGTCCCGCACAGTAAGGGTTAATTCTAATTCGTTCAAGCCTTTGAGAAAATGTTGCAAGTCCTGACACAATCTGTTTGCTAGCTCAAGTCAAGTCACGCTTAGCAGAAACAGGGCTAATATTTCGTAGACTTGGCACACGTTTTCGTTGATAGAAAATACAGACTTTCTCAGATGTCAAAGCAAACTTTCTTCAATCTATTTTCAAAAAAACGAATAGTCAAACTGTAGGGATCCTGATCTGGATCCTAAATGTCTGCGACATGTAAATACGAATTCCGTCGTGGTGTTCTAACTCTTCAACTCACGCATATTTATGTAAGAAAAGCTGACTCTATGAATGTAAGCTGAATTTTCATAATGGCATGTGGACATAAGCATTTTCACGCCACTGTGGAAACACGGAGCAAACCCTGATCAGACGGCTACTGTATGCTTGGACCTACTCTGTTTGCAAAGGCATCAAATAGCTGCTCTATCAGGCTAAGGGTTAAAAGTGAGTTTCACCGCTTCAGATGAAATAGTACATGTAACTACCCAAGGAAACCACTTAATTCCATTATAATGTTCTATTCTGTTTGACGCTATAGATGTAATTCTGTAGAGTTGGATTCGTGTTTACTTTTAATCTTTAGCATGCTGCGGATGATTACCTTTGCAAACAGATTGGACCCAGGCGAGACACGAAGTACAGTCAAACCTCTCTATAACGGCCACTAAATTACATCAATTATTTTGTGTTAAAGGCAGGTTGCTGCTTAAACAAGGTGAAAGTAAAACAGAACGCTCCTATTGAAGCGTTCTGTTTTACTTTCACCTTGCTTTAAGCGGCCACCTGCCATAAATACCAAATAATCAACACAATTTAGTGGCCGCTATAGAGAGGTTTTAGTGTAATTCGACGTCTCACCATGATCCAACTATTGTTATTGTGTTGGGTGTTTTGAAAGATCAAATCCATCCAAATGTTAAAATTGTTTAAAGACATTAATTTGTGAGAAATTATGTTCTGCAAGGAAAAGTTCAAAGATGCAACAGGTAAGCTATTCAGTCGATGACAATTTGCTTCTCATTTTAATTTTTTAATTGAAATTAATTGAAATTAAAAAAAAACGTCATTATTACCCCTTTATTCGACATAGGAGGCACTCGTTGACACCGCTGCAAACAGAGCATACCCAGATCAGACGTCAGAGACTGCTCTGTTTGCTTTTGGAATTATCTAGATCTGGCTATACAGTGCCTGCCATGGTCAATTAATCCTGTGTCCACATGCCGTTACAGAAATTCAACTAATAAATATTCATGATACCC